>SJYW01038774.1:304654-321480 GCA_006410735.1 Raphicerus campestris
GTCCATTGAGTCCGTGATGCCATCCAGTCATCTCATCCTTTGTCATCCCCTTTTCCTCCTGCCTCCAATCCCTCCCAGCATCAGAGTCTTTTCCAACGAGTCAACTCTTTGCATGAAATGGCCAAAGTACTGGAGTTTCAGCTTTAGCATTATTCCTTCCAAAGAAATCCCAGGGCTGATCTCCTTCAGAATGGACTGGTTGGATCTCCTTGCAGTCCAAGGGACTCTCAAGAGTCTTCTCCAACACCATAGTTCAAAAACATCAATTCTTTGGTGCTCAACCTTCTTCACAGTCCAACTCTCACATCCATACATGACCACAGGAAAACCCATAGCCTTGACTAGATGGACCTTAGTCGGCAAAGTAATGTCTCTGCTAGAATACAGTTAAATTCTGTTTTTCCAAAAATATGTATGGAATAGTGACTCTGTGTCAATCCACAGCCTTTAGAAACCAACAAATGAGTGGACAAGAAAGAAACAGAAACAAATAATTGTAAATACAGTGTGAGAGGGGCTGAGATAAATGGATCTTCACAAGGGAATCATGATGTCAGAGATGGTGGTGGGGTCAATTCTCCCAAGGTTAAGGAAGGCTCCATCAAGGTGGTGTAGCTTAGTGAGTCACAAGGGATCCCTGCAAAAATTACAAGATGATCTCTGAGATTCCTCAAAAAGGAAAAATTCTGAGATCATGGAACTGTTTTTCAATAGAGTGGTTAACTGTAAGACATCTTGGGACATAGGCAACCATGCTGGATTGAAATGATTGATTTCCTCAATTGTTTCTTCTCAGTTTCTCTGACTCCACATGGTCCTTTGGGATGGTGATATTTGATATGGACTGTCATTCTTAAAAACATGAACAATTAGAATATATTATACTTATTTTTCTATTGAAGACAATTGCTTTACACTTTTTGTGTTAGTTTGTAGAATTTATTATACTCCTATCTTTAGTTATTGGCTTTTAAAAATTTATCAGTGTATTAGTTTCCTACCAAAGAAACTGAATGTTTCAAAATAACATTAATTTATTGTCTCACAATTCTAGAGGCCAGACATCTAAAATCAAGGTTTTGGCAGGGCTGTGCTCTCTCTGACGGCCCTAGCAAACAATCCTTCTTTGCTTTCTCCAGCTTCTGGTACTTGTGGGTAACCTGTAGCATTCCTGGTCTTCTCGACTCACAATTTCAGTTTCATCACCAGCTTCTGCCTGTGTATCTTCATATTTTCACTCCTCTGTGTGGTGTTTGTCTCTGTGTCCAAATTTCTTTCTTAATAAAGACAGCAGTCATATGGGGTTAGAGACCACTTTAATGACCTTTTATTGCAACCTGGTTACTTCTAGAACTATACTGGTGCTCCAGTGGTTAGAACTCCAGCTCCCACTCAGAGTTGGATTTGATCTTGGGTCGGGGAACTAAGGTCCCATATGCCACATGATGCAATAATAAATAAATAAATAAACAAAACTTAATTAATTCTGTAAATACCCTGTCTCTAAATCAGGCACGCTTTTGAGAAAGTAAGGATAAGGATTCAAACATACTTTGGGGGAGGGAACACAATTCAACTCATAACAATTAACAGCTTCAGTACATTTATACTTATGAATGGATTAGAAAGAGTTGGAATATTAAGAAGCTATTTGTCTTTTCCTAGCAGATCAGAAAATTTAGAGTATAAATTTGGTGATACTAAATAAGAGTAACAACAAGAAGACAAAAGTCAGGAAAAGATATGCAAATAGTAACAAAATAATCATGTTTCATGTTTAAACATATTAAATTTTCTATTTAAATTTTAAAACAATTTTTAAACTCTTTTAGAAAATGGTTTTTGATGTCACCCAAGATATTTTTAAATATGAATTGTTTCATAAGGTAATTGGAATATGAAATCAAACTAAAAGAAATAACTGATGGATGCAGAATTTTTTTTCACATAAGGAAGTAAAAATCTTTATCCGGATGCCGGCAAGTTAGAGGAGGGAAAAGGGAAGAGATGATTAATAACAGGAAGTTATTCTGATGCTTTTCCTTCTCCAGTTTCTCCCACAAGAATTCAGAAAAGCAGGAAGCTAAACTTTTAAGGAATGCATTTTTTCATCCAGAAACTCTTAAAGAAGCTGCCAGTAATGACACTGAGGGGTAAATTGCCCATAGTCACAACTGCAGGGAACTTCAAGGGAACTGCCAAGTTGGGCTGCTTCTCAGGCACTGTATCGTCAGAGCATGGCCAAGAAAGAAATAGCAGCTCCAAGGACATAAAATAGAGTAAGCTCTGGGTATATGCTGATCAAATGTGCTTTAGATAGGAGTTAAAAATAAAATGAAGAATTAAGAATTAATGACTTCAGTTTAAATTTTCTTTTTCATATCCACTCTCTAGAGTTATACATTTTCACTGTTCCATGTATATACCCTACTTTTGTTTTAAACTAATGAAGGGAGGGACATCCATGGTGGTCCAGTGGTTGGGAATTCGCTTGCCAAATCAGGTGGGGGACACGGGTTCAATCCCTGGTCTGGAAAAAATTCCACATGCTACAGGCAACTAAACCTGTGTGCTACAGCTACTGAGCCTTCACTCTAGAGCATGTGCTCTGCAACAAGAGAAGCCAAAGCAGTGCCAAGCCCTTGTACCACAACTAGGGATAGCCCTCGCTCACTGCAACTAGAGAAAGCCCATGCATAGCAACAAAGATCCAGCATGGCCATAAATAAAATAATGAAGGAAAATATGGAGCCAATTTGAAAAAATATCAGACTGTTTAGCAGGTAAGGTTATCATTGCCAAGGTACCGTCTGCCTTCTGTTGATAGACTTAACAAAGCGGTAACACATGATTGCTTAAATTTTTATTAGTTTCCTATGGCTTCTGGTATTCTTTGGTTTTTGACCTTATGACTCCAATACATGCCTCCATTTCCATATTTCCTTCTCCTCTTCTGTTTTTGTCTAATTCACTCTNTTAAATTTTAAAACAATTTTTAAACTCTTTTAGAAAATGGTTTTTGATGTCACCCAAGATATTTTTAAATATGAATTGTTTCATAAGGTAATTGGAATATGAAATCAAACTAAAAGAAATAACTGATGGATGCAGAATTTTTTTTCACATAAGGAAGTAAAAATCTTTATCCGGATGCCGGCAAGTTAGAGGAGGGAAAAGGGAAGAGATGATTAATAACAGGAAGTTATTCTGATGCTTTTCCTTCTCCAGTTTCTCCCACAAGAATTCAGAAAAGCAGGAAGCTAAACTTTTAAGGAATGCATTTTTTCATCCAGAAACTCTTAAAGAAGCTGCCAGTAATGACACTGAGGGGTAAATTGCCCATAGTCACAACTGCAGGGAACTTCAAGGGAACTGCCAAGTTGGGCTGCTTCTCAGGCACTGTATCGTCAGAGCATGGCCAAGAAAGAAATAGCAGCTCCAAGGACATAAAATAGAGTAAGCTCTGGGTATATGCTGATCAAATGTGCTTTAGATAGGAGTTAAAAATAAAATGAAGAATTAAGAATTAATGACTTCAGTTTAAATTTTCTTTTTCATATCCACTCTCTAGAGTTATACATTTTCACTGTTCCATGTATATACCCTACTTTTGTTTTAAACTAATGAAGGGAGGGACATCCATGGTGGTCCAGTGGTTGGGAATTCGCTTGCCAAATCAGGTGGGGGACACGGGTTCAATCCCTGGTCTGGAAAAAATTCCACATGCTACAGGCAACTAAACCTGTGTGCTACAGCTACTGAGCCTTCACTCTAGAGCATGTGCTCTGCAACAAGAGAAGCCAAAGCAGTGCCAAGCCCTTGTACCACAACTAGGGATAGCCCTCGCTCACTGCAACTAGAGAAAGCCCATGCATAGCAACAAAGATCCAGCATGGCCATAAATAAAATAATGAAGGAAAATATGGAGCCAATTTGAAAAAATATCAGACTGTTTAGCAGGTAAGGTTATCATTGCCAAGGTACCGTCTGCCTTCTGTTGATAGACTTAACAAAGCGGTAACACATGATTGCTTAAATTTTTATTAGTTTCCTATGGCTTCTGGTATTCTTTGGTTTTTGACCTTATGACTCCAATACATGCCTCCATTTCCATATTTCCTTCTCCTCTTCTGTTTTTGTCTAATTCACTCTTCTTCCCTTTCATAAGGGTACTTGTGATTGTTTTTAGGGCCCTTTTGGATAACTGGGATAATCTCATTCTCTCAAAATTCTTTACTTAATTACATCTGCAAAGACTCTTTTTCCAAGAAAGGTCACATTTACAGGGATTAGAATTCCAGGGATTAGAACCTGATGTCCCTGTGGAACATAATTCAGGCTATTATAAATACAGAATTTACAAAACTAAAACTACTGCACAATGATAGTAAACATGCAACGTAATATAAAGTCAGCTCTACAATCATCTAGATGTGGGTTCAAGTTCCCTCTCTGCATCTATTAAACTGTGTGACTCTGAGTGGATGGTTTAACATTCCTGCATACCTCATTGCACTCATCTGTAAAATAGGGGCAATACTACCACCCACATAAGAGGATTATGAGGAGGAATAAGTGAGCTAATGCATTTAAAACATTTGCACAGAGCAAGCATTCCATATTTATTGATAAAATTAGTAAGAATTGTGGTGATAAAGCAAACTCTGTGAAATGCCCAGTATTACTGTCAATTATGCTCTTGAAAGTTAAAATTACTTCCTCTTGAATCTCAGAAAAAGGGAGAGAACAGCTGAATACATTAAGACATTAAAATAACCTTTATGAGATAATGGAATCAATACACTAGTAGCAAGAGGTGCCATGAAGTGTAATGCTGGATACAAACAAATGGGAACGTCAGACTATATCAATTGCCTCATAGCAATACAAATATAGAATCAATTTATAAGAAAAGACACAAAGCAAATAGTAGAATTGCTTTTCAACTGGTAGACATTAATTGTTTAAAATATAACTAGAGAGAAGCTGCAATTTTAAAATAATTTTCTCTCTTCTTTATGCTAGTAATTTATGAAGACACTTGGGATAAAGAATATTCTTGTCAGCAAGCAGAAGGATGTGATGCTTTCACTCTGGTGAAAATGATTTCTTATCCTTTCCTTTATGTTTGATTTAGAGTTAGAGAAAAATTTGAGAGAAAGATGAGGGTCCAAATTTATTTTACATCAGCTGTGCATCTGACCTTGGACAAGAGGGTGTAGGTGAAGTTTTAGGTGAATAAAAGTGAGGTCAATTTTGGGGGAAGGAGTCTCCAGGATCACAAAATAGATATTCAGAATGACTGAACCAGGTAAACATCTCTCTCTGTCAATTTTCCATACAAAATGGTCACATTCAAAATGAAGTTCATATTTTTTTCCTGTGAAATTATGTGTGAAGAGCAAAGTTTAATGGAGAACAGGATCTATCATATGTAAAGTACAGTTCCTCCTTGCAGATACAAGAAGGAATACTTCATCAATCCTATTTCTTTTCCAACCCTAACTTTAGCAATTCTAATCAATTTCCTTGCTTTTTCTTGCTTATCACAACCATTTCTCTGGCACCCAATTCTAATGGGATTCTTCTTATTGCTTCCCTATGATTGAATTATAAGGTGTCTCTGGTTGTGACCGACAGTACACCTCTTATTATAGTCAATATTATTATTTATTCTAACAAGAGAGGCCAGGTTATGAAAAATCTTGTGATTACTCCCATGTTGGAAGAGTCTGACTCAATAGCTTTGTCCTAGGCTCAGGAATCGAATTTCCTAAAAGTCTCTCCAGTAGCTTCATTTATATGATGCTTTCTGGTCATTTAAGTAAATCAGTGTGCAGGTTAGTATATGCATCTTTTCTCTAGAAGACAACATGGGCTCTTCCTTAGAAAGATACTATAAATTTGCTGCTTGTGACCACTAATGCCCTGGACATGGTAATATTTATGCCATATGAGTGTGTGTGCACATATGTGTGTGTCAGAATCTATGTAATAATGCCTATTTATTTCCAAACATTTGGAGAAACTATTATTTAGACTATTAGTAGATATGAGAAAGCAAAAAGCTATCCTCTTAATAACTCAAAAATGTTAAATATTATTTGAAAATTGACTATAATTCCAATGATAAAGATAGCTATTAAAGATACAATCAAAATAACAAAGGATTTTTGGATCGCAGCCATTCTGACTGGTGTGAAGTGGTACCTCATTGTGGTCTTGATTTGCATTTCTCTGATAATGAGTGATGTTGAGCATCTTTTCATGTGTTTGTTAGCCATCCTTGTGTCTTCTTTGGAGAAATGCCTGTTTAGTTCTTTGGCCCATTTTTTGATTGGATCTTTTATTTTTCTGGAGTTGAGTTGCATAAGTTGCTCGTATATCTTTGAAATGAGTTGTTTGTCAGTTGCTTCGTTTGCTATTGTTTTCTCCCATTGGCAAAACCAATACAGTACTGTAAAATAGAATAAAGTATTTTAAAAAATTTAAAAAATAAATTGAACTGAAAAAAAATAACAAAGGAGTAATCAGCTTAGACTATCATAACTACCTATATTCTTAGTCTTTTTCACTGCCTTCTAATTACTACATGTTATGATCTGCATGTATCTCTGCAGCTCTTTTAAATATTTTTTTAAACAAATTTGTCAGTAACTCACAATGACAGCAATACTGGCCACAGTTAGCATTCACTTGGCATTATTAAGTTCCAGGCAAAATAGCAAACACTTGACATATAGCTTATCTAAGTTAACAACTACCATATCAGAGGGAAATTATTACTCTTCCTGTTTTACTGATGAGGACAACATTGTCATATAAATGAAAAATAATTTCACCACTGGAAAGATCTCAAGAAATCAGATTCCAAAGCTTAACATTCCATTAAATAAGTAAAATAATTCATATTTAAAGAATTGGTATTTTAGAGCACAAGTTTATTTGCAACTTTGCAAAGTTTTGCCTTAGGACCTAATGCCTTGAGACCAGATTTTCAATACTTCTTCCATTTTTTATATTATGTTTGCTTCCCAAAGGAATTTGAGTTGGCTTATAAGAACAGACTGGATGGCATCACTGACTTGATGGACGTGAGTCTGAGTGAACTCTGGGAGCTGGTGATGGACAGGGAGGCCTGGTGTGCTGCAATTCATGGGGTTGCAAAGTCGTGTCCATGCAAAGTCGGACACGACTGAGTGACTGAACTGAACTGATAAGAGCAGACACGTACACATTGGAGCAAAACAATCTCAGAATTAGAACTTTTAACAATAGAAGGGAGTAGGAAGAGTTCCCACCAGGTTTCCTAGCTAAAATGAAGCCACTAATTCAAAACAAAGTCTTGCAACTGAAGCACAAATATGAACAGCATGAGTCTGCAGATTTGCTTTTTTTTTTTTTTTGNGAACTTTTAACAATAGAAGGGAGTAGGAAGAGTTCCCACCAGGTTTCCTAGCTAAAATGAAGCCACTAATTCAAAACAAAGTCTTGCAACTGAAGCACAAATATGAACAGCATGAGTCTGCAGATTTGCTTTTTTTTTTTTTTTGGTTTGTTTTTCCTGAGTGTAGTGGGAAGAGGTCTTGAAATACTAATCTTAAAGATTTTTCTTCTCTCCTGCCCTTTCCAATCTTTTCCTGGTCAGTCTGAGACACACCCCTACCCATAGCTTTGAGTGGAACAAATGTTGCAGCATAAATATACAGAGAAAGCAAAGTTATCAACAGTAATCATTTTTATTCCACATTGTGCTTCCAAATCAAAAGGAAAGTCTTAGAGGAGAATTTTTGCCACAGAAGTGATTAGAAGGAGAAGAGAATTGTGCCTCATCTCTGGGAGTTTCCATGAGAGGCTTTGTCTGGGGGATGCACATCATGAATTTGGAGGTGGTCAGGGATCTAAGAGAGATGGAGCCTGGCAGCTCCTGTGCAAAGGAGTCATGTCCATTGTCTTTAAAACTCTTTGTGTGAGGGCCTTCCAACCCAACGGCTGCCTGCATGTCTTGTACAGCCCATCNTACTCATGTAATTATGGTGGCTGAGAAGTCCAAAGATCTGCACATGGCAAACTGGAAACCCAGGAGAGCTGATGTATAGCTCCAGTCAAAGTCTAAAAGTCTGGGAGTCTTGTGAGCTGATGGTATAAGTTTCAGTTTGAAAGCCAGCAAGTTTGAAGAAAAGCCAAATGCTTCAACTGAAGTCCAAAGGCTGTAAAACACCAATATCCCACCTCAAGTCAAGTAGGAAGAGTTCCCTCTTACTCAAAGTTTTTGTTATGTTCAGCTCTTCAGCTGATTGAATAAGGCTCACCCACATTAGGACCAGAAATCTGCTTCTCTCAGTCTAGGTGAGAAGATATAAATAGGCGGATGACAATTTGAGGAATTTTAATTTTAAAAGACAGACTTTCCTAACTCATGGCAAAAATTTGTGGACCATCCTACCAGGTAACAATCCTTCAACAAAATTCATGACCAAGAGTTTATCAGTCACTTTGCTCTTAACTCCCCTAGTCAGCAGCTGTATATTGCAATTTATTAAAGTGTGACCTGGATCACACTTTAAGTGTGATAAGGATCACCTGGATATGACTCACCTGGGTAATCAAAAATGTAGATTCTCAAACCAAACCCTAGACCTAGCATGTCAGTATCTCCCTGAGTGTCTGTAAAGTATGCTGAACTTTATATAAATCTTGGCTTTTGAAAGTAAAATAATAATTTATTTTTGGATGTCCCCTTCAGAAAATGGCCTCAGGGAACCAGATAGTGGTTTGTCTAAAAGCTCTACATCAAATTCCCCCTGGTTGTTCACTATGAAGGATGATATCAGTCTCATTTGACAATGTACAGATAAGAGTATAAATTTGGGTATTCACAAATCCTTGCTCCATAAATTGAATTCTGAATCTTTTTTTCAGTAAGTGGATCTATTGAATAAAATGGTTCATTTGGATACTTTTGCTTATTGGCACCTATTAGGATAAATAGAGCCATTTGTTATTTTGTGATGTTCTCACCTCTGGTTTCTAAAGTCCTGAGAAAAAAATGTAAGAAAAATAAACTAATATTGAGTTCCAAAAATATGCCATAATCTATATTTAGCACAATCCCATACATTTTTGCTAATTTAATACACACACAAGCAAAATGACTTAAGACATTATTATAAATTCCATGAGGAGATTGGCACAGATTTCACTCTGCCTGTCCAAAACCACACAGGCAGTGTTATCAAATTAAATCCAAGATCATCTTACATAAGAGCTGTGTTCTTTAGGTATTATATCTTGTCATTCTCTTAGATTAGGGCACAAGCTAGACTGAGGGATGTTTACAGAGGTACTCAATCCAAAAGCATAATTCCCTTCATGTTAAGAGAGCTTTCTGAATTGATAAATATATATACTCGTGTATTGTGAAGTTTGTCATTTGGGCTATCTCTATAAAAGTCTCTATTGTTTAATTGTCCTCTGATTTTAAAGGGATTTAGATGTGGGCCTATGAAGAGCATTGCCCTAAACTGTTCCCTGCATTGTCACATAAAACCCAGCCATGCTAAGAAAGTATAGCAAAAGTTTGAAGGGAGCCACTGAAATAGATTTCCTCCTTCTGGAAAGCCTCAGAAGTGCAAATAATTCTGAAACCACTTCACGTAAACTGGTTTTTATACCCATTGTCCTCTAATTAGATGTGTACTTCCATTTAATGGGAGCTCAGAACAAAGGATTAATATGTGGTGAGACTTGCCCAAAGGAATAAAATAGGCAGCAAAACTTAAAGGGCAGTTTCTAGCTACCCTTATGCAAGAAGAAGAAATAATAAACCACCGCTATAAAAATTTTGTAACCTGTTTGAAGTTCTATAACTTCTTATTCTAAGAGAATTTGCTTTTTTAAAATCTATTTCTCCATAATAGTAAAAAAAAAAAAACTCATAAAAGACAAAAGATCTGAGCACTTGTATAGTCTATACTATGGCAGCTTTAGAAAAAATTCAGATTGTTTCAGCCCTGAGCTTCTGCTCCAGGGGAATATCTAATTATGCTCTTCTTGGAAAGAGCTCCATTCTGGTTTCTACCAAAACACTCAAGATGGACCCCAAACTGTACTCTTTTTACACAAAAAAGAATAATTTTCAACAAGTGAAACCTAAGAATTTTTGCAGATAATCACAAAGGTCCTGAGTAAGGACAAAGCTTACTGTTGCAGAACAGTGTAGGACCTGAAAGAAGATCCAAACGAGATGTGCTTCAATCCCTGAATTGGGAAGATCTCCTGGAGGAGGAAATGGCAACCCACTCCAGTATTCTCGCCTGGAAAATTCCTGGACAGAGGAACCTGGTGGGCTACAGTCCATGGGATGACACAGAGTTGGACAAAAGAAAATCAATGAAGTTTAGAGGAAAAAACTTGCACCAGAAAAATCAGACAATTTTCTTAATGATTAAGTGCCCACCAATTCCTCATATGAGAGAGGATTATAAATTAATATCAAATGACTCCTCTACTGAATCTCTGATGAATGTAATTATTCAACATATGCTTATCACAAAGGAAAAAAATAGAGTTCTATTTTTATTATCTTCAAAATGTCTTGAGATAAGGCACCCCTCTAAGCATTCTTATAGATTATTTGACCTGCTTATTATGCTTGTATAAAGAATAAAATGTTAAAAGCAGTAATCTTTCAAAATGTTACTTTAATGAGTTTATTTCTGCTTGTATATGTTGTACTTTTTTCAAGAGAGAAAGAAAATCAAGAGCTGCAATAAGTACACCTGTACCTAAAATTCTAGAGTAGAGTTGGAATAAGAATTTTAAGAGATAGAATGACTCAGGTAGACATTAAAGAATGTAGAAAAGCATATTGTGTTTCTGGCATAAGGTTTCCGGGGGAAAATAAATCTCACAAGTGTCCTTGATCTCAAAAGTGGCCTCACAGACTTAAGAACTGAATGGTCACTGGGGATTTCAGACACACTCAGTAGTCAACCAAATGAACATTGTAGGATTTTGAGGCAAATTTGAAAGTCAAATATTTTGATACTTATTACAGTGTTGAAATAAGTGGAGCATTCAGAGATTTTTAGAGATTACCATATGTAGATGCTCACCAGTGAGTTCATTTTTTTTCCTTTCATATCACACTGACAAAACATTGGTGGGCTACAGTTCATGGGATCACAGGGTCGGACAAGACTGAGCAACTAACACCTTCACTTTTCTTTTCACTTTCAAAGGGAGACAGACAGCAATGGTTGTGGTAAAGATGGTAACAATGAAATATGTATGAAAAGGTGGCCTATAGAGCACATTACCAAAATATACTCTATAGGTTTTGTCCATCTCCACCCACTTAATTGAAAACATGTGTTTGTCTGTTGTGTTCATTAATTCCTGCCACATATTAGGCACTCAACAAGTATGTTTCGACCTAACAAATGAATGCAAGAGTAGATGGGGTGTGGCAAATGTAATAGAATAAGATGTACCAATATTACGGATGGCTTCCCCTGAAATATTCTTTCATGAATATAAATTGAAAATATTTCTCATCCAGGTTGGAGAGCCAAAGAAAAATGAAATTGGTGCTTCTTGCACCATCACATTACTGGGGTCTCAGTGGAAATCTGCTAGTATATGATGATAACATGGCTCCACCTCTCTCAGGAAGTTCCAGTCAGAAGAACTCATATCCAAAAGTACTTATTGATAGAATTCATTTAAAATTGGAGGGTAAGGGGGCTCCATTTGAGGAGTATAGAGAGATTCTTTGGAGGTTCTTAATTCTAGAAGCTGGTATTCAAATCTTCTGTTTATCTTCCCTAAAGAGTCTACTTGTTTTGTCTCTTTGTTTTTCCTCACTTCCTTGCACACTTGGGCTGTTATTTTCATACTTGAGACATTTTAATTACTTACAAAAGGATCTGCTGCTGAGGAGCTGGCCTAGCTGCTCATGACTTTCTCATTAGCATGTTAGTTTTATGTTTTCTATGTGCTGCATCCTGGGAGTCCTCACCATAGTTTGCGAGTTTATTTATGACACTGTTCATTGCCAGGATTGGGCATTTCCAAATATATTCTTTTGTTTAATCTTGCTTTTTTTTCTTCTTCTTCTTTGTCTCTGTGCTTAATTCTAAATAGCAAATTCATCATAGTACTTTATTCTTCTGGTTCCAATCCATTGACAACACAACTATAAAGACCCATGAATTTCTGTTCATGCTTTTTCAGTGAAGGTCAGTATTCCACTTTATGCCATAGCAAGCTGTGAAAAGTATGTGACTTAGAAACTCCAATTTTCATCCAGGCTCAGAAATCTATCAGCTCTATGAATTTAAGCTAATCACACAAACTCTGTTTCTTAGTTTCTTTATACATCCAATGAAGTTTTTAATACTATTCTTGTAGGACTGTTGTCAAATCAACTGAAACAAAAGTCTGGTAATGTCTTCTAGAATGAACAAAGCACTTTATCAACCTAAACATTATTGCCAGATGTCCCTTTAGCAAAGTTTCCCTGGTCACTGGTTTAGGTGTGCTGACCCCCGAATATCTCATCAAGACAGGCAGAATCATAACCAGAATCATAATTGGTAAAACCCAATTATTCAATCATTCTTAAAAAAAAAAAACAATTATTGAGCACTTACTTTGTGCCTGATATGTTTTGAGGATTGAAAATACACTGGCTAATGTTACATTACTTCCATGAATTTCCATCGGGCTTCCCAATGCTAGTGGTAAGCAATATGCCTGCCAATGCCGAAGACACAAGAGAATCGAATTCTGTCTCTGGGTCAGGAAGATTCCTGTAGAAGGAAATGTCTGCCAGCTACAGTATTCTTGCCTGAGAAATTCCGTGGACAGAGGAGCCTCACGGGTTACAGTCTATGGAGACCACAAAGGGTTGGGCATGACTGAGTAAGTGAACACACACATATAGAAAAGAAAAAATTGCTTATACAGAACAGAAATTATATATATTCGGGTATGTTTATATCTTTCTGTATTTTTTCTTTTTTGTTTCTTTTTTGTATCTTTGTATTTTTTCTTTTTTTGTATCTTTTTAATGATATATCATTAATGTCATAAACTATACATGTAAGAAAGTTGTCCAAAAAAGCTCCCATTCTTATTGTGTACTTGAATACATTATAAAACTCACAGGCATTTAGGAAACCCAAGAAGAAGAAAACAATTAGGTCTAAGTGTCAATTTCCTAAATTGTTCAGTGGATGAAGTGACAATTAATGTAAAGTGTTTTGAAAATGATAAAAGTGATTATTTTAAAAGAGAGGCCATTTTTTCAATAATAAGCAGATAAGCTCCTTCAATAACTGATATTTAGGACTGAGAAATAGGATCTTGTGTTGTGCTATTTCTGTCAACATCCTGATTTAAGGTATGGTGTGTATAGTCATTCATTCCTGATTGGCCATCAATTTAGTATCAGTTCAGATCAGTCACTCAGTCGTGTCTGACTCTTTGCAACCCCATGAATTGCAGCATGCCAGGCCTCCCTGTCCATCACCAACTCCCGGAGTTCACTCAGGCTCATGTTCATCAAGTCCATGATGCCATCCAGCCATCTCCTCCTCTGTCGTCCCCTTCTCCTCCTGCCCCCAATCCCTCCCAGCATCAGAGTCTTTGCCAATGAGTCAATTCTTCGCATGAAGTGGCCAAAGTATTGGAGTTTCAGCTTTAGCATCAGTCCTTCCAAAGAACACCCAGGACTGATTTCCTTTAGAATGGACTGGTTGGATCTCCTTGCAGTCCAAGGGACCCTCAAGAGTCTTCTCCAACACTATACTTCAAAAGCATCAATTCTTTGGTGCTCAGCTTTCTTCACAGTCCAACTTTCACATCCATACATGACCACTGGAAAAACCATTGCCTTGACAATTTAGTATAAGACATAACTTATTTTGTGTAGATAAATATTCTTCCTCCTCTTTTTTTAAACAGATTTTTTGACCTTTGCTGTTGTTACAGAATTTTTAAAATGTTTTTCAGTGTCACGTAGAGTATGATTGCTGTTTATTCTGTCATTCTCTAGGTTTAGGAAAACTTGGAATTATATCTGAGATAAATCATAATGGTACAAGGAAGGAGTTGCAGAGGGAGATGAAGACATATGCCCTAGAATACTGGAAAATCCAAGACAGTTTATTAGCTAAAAAGAATTTGAGCAACATTTCAACAGTTGTATATTCACTTGTCAGTCTATATAAAATCCACTCACTTTTACATCCTTTAAAATAGCTCCAAATAGCACCAGCCATGGTGTTCAGTGAGGCTGTGGTTATACCAGAGATGACCTAATTACACTGTTCTTGCAAGAGAAAGTTCTCAGTTGCTATCACAGTATTCCCCCCAGAAGCTATATGCATGGATCTTCAGCAAACAATGATAATTTTTAAGTATGACTAAAGCTAACTTTTCTTCTCTGGTGACTCAGAAGGTAAAGGATCTGCCTGTAATTCAGGAGACCTGGGTTCAATCCCTGGGTTGGAAAGATCCGCTGGAGGAGGGCATGGCAACCCATCCCACTATTCTTGCCTGGAGAATTCCCATGGACAGAGGAGCCTGGTGGGCTACAGTCCATGGGATCACAAAGAGTCAAATACAAATGAATGACTAAATACACAGATATAGATCTGGATGGGAGATTATTCCAAGNCCCCTGGAGGAGGGCATGGCAACCCACCCCACTATTCTTGCCTGGAGAATTCCCATGGACAGAGGAGCCTGGTGGGCTACAGTCCATGGGATCACAAAGAGTCAAATACAAATGAATGACTAAATACACAGATATAGATCTGGATGGGAGATTATTCCAAGATGTGAGAAAAGACATCTCAAGAGAAAAAGGAAATATCTTGCTTCATTAAGCTACCCATTAAAGTTTCAATAAATTCTTAAAACCTGAATTACAGTTTCAACTACTCTTTCATGTCCCATCACATATGGCATGCTCAGTTGCTCAGTGACTTATGACTCTGTGATCCCATGGACTGTAGCCCACAAGGCTCCTCTGTCCATGAGATTTACCAGATGAGAATACTTGAGTGGGTTGCCATTTCCTTCTCCAGGGGATCTCCCTGACCCAGAGATCGAACCCACATCTCTTGTAACTCCTGCACTGTTTATTTCAGTCTAATACACATGGGATGAGAAACTTTGCTTTCCTCCCTAAATTAAGATTATACAGATTTGGAAGGAACCTAGAGGGAGTGAATGAAAGGATCCCAGAACTTCCCTAAGTCATTTGGAGGCAAACTAAATAAATGAAAGGATCATGGACAGTGGAGCCTCTTGGGCTACCGTGCATGGTTTCACAAAGAGTCAGACACAACTAAGCACATGCACACGTGACTTGAGTCCTGCTCTCAAGGAACTAACAATCCAAAGAAGTTTAGACTAGAACACTATAGGTCAAATGGTGTTAACGGTAGGCACATTCAAGATAGCCCCAGTGATCCCCCTCTTAGTATTCACCCCTTCCACATCTTACCAGGGCCAATCTGTGTAACCAGTAAGATACAGGTGATGATGCACTACGTCTGAGATTAGATTATAAAAGATAAGCAGTTGTCTTCATGGCTCACTCTTTCTTAAACAACTCCCTAGAAGAGAAGTCAGATGCCATGTGGGAGTTGCCTTACAAAGGGGTTTACAGGTGATAGATACACTGAAGTCTCGGACCAAGAACTGGGGCCCAAAACTAACAGCTACATGAGTGAGCTAAGAAAAGAGTCCCACAGACCAGTCAAGCCTGATGAAAGTTGCAGCCTGGTCAGCATCTTGACTGCACCTTCCAGAGATTCTCTGAAGCAGATTCACCCAGCCCTCAGAAACTGTGAGCTAACAAATGTTTATAATTTTAAGCCTCTAAATTTGGAGGTAAGTTCTTATGCTGCAGTACACAACAAATCCACATTCTTCAGACTAAAACTGCTCTCAGAATCAGGGAAAGATGAAAGGCAGGAATGTCTCAGCTCATGTGGAGAGGCAGCTTCCAGAAAGTGCGGCAACAGGGAAGGCATTTCAAATGGAGAGCAGATTTTCTTCCTGCCTCTCATCCCAGTCCTAAGTTTTCTCTCCAGGATAATTGTTGTTAACTAATGTCTTACAAATAAATTCTAAGCATTTCTGATGTTGTAGATCTTTGATATATATTAATACTAAGAAGTTCTCCTTAATATACATAGAGGAGAAAATCATGTAAACTTCTGACAACTTTGTACTGTGTGTGTGTGTGTGTGTGTGTGTGTGTGTGTTTAAGTTTACAGTTTATTTTAAAAATTCTGAAAGACACTGCAAGTTCTAAACTTTTAGTAGGTGCTCCCCACACACAACCATCCGGTCAGAAACCCAGCAGAAGAGCTCCCTTTCCAGGAAGCTTTGCAACAGCAGAGTGGTGCAATATGGATGTTTCTTACTACAAGAAAAAATTATACATGGCACATTCTCATTCATATTTTGTAATGTAAAAAGTTACAAACATACCTAATCAAATAAATAATAATAATAAGAAGAAGAATTTGAATGTATTTGTAAGTATCCTAAAATCGCTACATAGAATAATGGCAACTTTACTCACAGATTATTTACGTGGTAGTACCCGGTGTGGGTGCACTGCTACAAAACCCAGAACAGGAGGAGTAAACCTGAAATGTTTCCATAATGAAGATCTAGCAGCATGACTGCCTAACGCTGTTATCCCGACTGCTTCTGAATCCTTCCTTTTTTTAGTCTGTGTCCTCATCCAGTTCGTAATTGTCTTTATCATAAATATCTTTTACTAAAAGAACCCGTAC
>SJYW01038774.1:322229-333581 GCA_006410735.1 Raphicerus campestris
AAGAATTTGAATGTATTTGTAAGTATCCTAAAATCACTACATAGAATAATGGCAACTTCACTCACAGATTATTTACGTGGTAGTACCCGGTGTGGGTGCACTGCTACAAAACCCAGAACAGGAGGAGTAAACCTGAAATGTTTCCATAATGAAGATCTAGCAGCATGACTGCCTAACGCTGTTATCCCGACTGCTTCTGAATCCTTCCTTTTTTTAGTCTGTGTCCTCATCCAGTTCGTAATTGTCTTTATCATAAATATCTTTTACTTAAAGAACCTGTACAAGCATGTTTTCCAAGGTGTTTTGGTCTAGTGAGGCGGATGTGTACCAGACAGGGCTGTCTGTAGAGCTAGAGCATTCTGGTTGCAAATAAAAACATCCATTCTCTGATTAAGATTCTGTGGACTCTTAGACAAGTAGCATTCAAACATTTTCACAGGACGTCTTTATTCTACTTTACAATACTGTATTGGTTTTGCCATACATTGACTTTAATCAGCCACAGGTGTACACGATCTCCCACTGCCGAAGCCCCCTCCCACCTCCCACCCCACACCATCTCCCCGGATCATCCCGTACACCAGTCCCAAGCATCCTGTATCCTGTATTGAACATAGACTGGCGCTTCGTTTCTTATATGATAGTATACATGTTTCAGTGCCATTCTCCCAAATCATCCCACCCTCTTCCTCTCCCTAGAGGCCCATTTAAATCTACTTGAAAAGTGAGTTTGTTTTTCAAACCTAATTTTTAACATCTATTGTCTGAACATACTTCTTTTAATGCTACTTTTATGTTTTGTTCAAATCCATAGCAGAAACTATTCAGATTTGCATTTGGGCTCAAGACTGTTTCAAAATCATGCAAATAATAAACTTTTCTAAATGATGACTTTCCTTCATGCAACAGAATACTTCCCATTAGTTAGTCTTTCCTTTCTTTCTGGAGATATTTAGCTGTCATTAATAATTCGTTGTCTGTTTTAATAAAGGTGGGGTTAGTTTTCATTAATGATTTATTAATTATTTTAACAGTGTGCTCAGCTAAGGGTCCCTGAATATCAAATTCACAGCCTCTTAGAATTGTGAAGATATTTCATTCTTATGAAATTGAAGCAGTAATTATTAGAATTTTCTTGTTTATGAGCCTCACAAGCTTCTGAGACTACAGACTGTCCATTGGGCTACTTTTCTTCTTGGGAACTTACTTGTATTATATGTCAGCTTTTGGAATCATGTTGCCCACGTTCTGCTTTAAGCTTAACATATATATATGAAGACTATCTGAATTATCATTTGAAGATTCAATGAAAATTTGTTTCAGTTTCAGGCACATTTTGTTGTTGTTCAGTCATTAAGTCATGTCTGACTTTTTGAGATCCCCATGTATTGTAGCCCAGCAGGCTCCTCTGTCCATGCAATTCTCCAGGCAAGAATACTGGACTAGGTTGCCATGTCCTTCTCCAGAGGGTCTTCTTGACCCAAGGATTGAATCTGAGTCTATTACATCTCCTGCACTGAAGGCAGATTCTTTGCCACTAGTGCCACCTGGGAATCTCTGTCCTTCATTGTCTCCCAGAGTTTGCTCAAATTACTGTCCACTGAATCAGTGATGCTATCTAACCATCTCATTGTCTGCCACCTGCTTCTCCTTTTAACTTCGATCTTTCCCAACATCAGGGTCTTTTTCAGTGAGTCAGCTCTTTGTGTCACATGACCAAATATTGGAAATCTGTTGGTAAAGTGATGTCTCTGGTTTTTAATATGCTAATAGGCTTGTCATAGCTTTCCTTCCAAGGAGCAAACATCTTTTTCTTTCATGGCTGTAGTTACTATTCACAATGATTTCAGAGCCCAAGAACAAACTCTGTCACTGTTTCCTCTTTTCCCCTGTCTATTTGAAGTGATGGGCCCAGATACCACATTCTTAGTCTTTTGAATGCTGGGTTTTAAGCCAGCTTTTCCACTCTCCTTTTTTACCCTTGTCAAGAAGCTCTTTAGTTTCTCTTCACTTTAAAGGTCTTTATTTTTATTTGCTAACAATTTTTTTTCTTTTAAAGTGACATTTCCATGTTTCTTTATCACTGTTTTTATGCTATAATTTATGTCTTCTTTTTAACTTCAGTTTACTTCTTAGCATCACTTCATTTTAAAGTTGATTATACATTTGATTTATAACCCCAGACCACAAAATGTATTTGCATAACTAAAAACACACATTTACACACACAGTGAGTAACATATTCTAAAAGCCATAAAAACCACAGCAGTCATACAATTTTACTTGGTCAACAGAGAGTGCTTGTTATTATTTTTATTTTTTAGAAGGTTCATTTTTGCCCATAGCTACGACTTTCTGGAGTTTTTCCCCATGCTTTAGTTAATTTTAACACAGCTTTGCAGAATATGCAATATGATACAATTCAAAGAAATTTTCCTCAGCTTGCCCTCATTTCCTTTGTGGTGGCATAAGAAAAAACATTTACTCCTGGGCTCTCCTAATTTCTTCCATGCAAAAGCAGCTGACTATTTTCTGCTTCTGATCCCTGCTCATGAAGTCAACCCTTGACAGTCTACTATGAATGATTTTCCATGTGTTCCAATTTTATTTGTCAATATTCATCATTTTAATATTGATCCATCTACAACACTCAATGAAAATTGATCTTCCTCTGTGAAAACTTCTGGGATGGAATACAGTCTGGGGCTTGATAAATTAATGCTTTTTTTAAAATAATAAAGAGCCAAGAAAAGGATAATCAAGTAATAAGGAATGTTATTAACCCATAGAAACAGACCTCGATCCTGCATTCTGGGAAGTTACAAAAAAGATGGCAGCACATTGAGAGAACACATACAGACAGCAGTTCTCCAAGTTGAGTGTGCTCTAGAAAGCATCACTGGGAGGCTTAGAAGAATCGTGATTTCTAGACCCCATTCCCAGAGAGCCTGATTCAGTGAGTCTGAGGCTGGATCCAAGAATCTGCCCCCTCCAGTATTTCTAGGAAAACAGGCTTTGTCACATGCTTTGCTGAACATTTCAATGAGTAACACAGAAAGCTCTTACAAGATAAGCATGTGAATGTTCACAGCATTGAAACAAGAAGGAAGATGAGTAAAGTGTCTATCATGTATGAAAGGTAGTCATTTCCTTTTTTTCAAATTTTCCAGGTGATTCTTTAAAGAAGGTTAATTAAAGGAACCATTTAAGTAATTCAAGAGAAAAGATATATTTTGAGGAAACAGTCTTGTCAGGAGTATAAGGAAGTATTTGAAATTACTTTGAAACATGAAAAGATAGAAAACTCTAAAGGAAAACAGACACTGTTGATAAGGTAGAAAAATTTGAAACAACTAAAATGGAGGCTAATTTAAACCTTACAGGATTCATTAATTACAATGAATAATTGGTTTGCATTATTAGAAGTTTATGGACATACAGCCTTTTAAACTAGAAAGATATTTGAATTAGGTCTTTGAGTATGGAGAAAGGATTCTCATTGTAGGCTGCATGATAGAATTATCTGGAAGCTTTAATTCATATTTATGCATGTGCCCCACACCTTAAATATTGGACTTTAATTGGTCTTAGGCATAGCTTGTGCATTAGGATTTCTAAAACTTTTTCATGTGATTTTAACATGTTAGCAAGGTTAACAAACACTGTTCTAGTTAACCTGGTGAGTAATGCAGTAGTATGAAATTAACCTGAGATAGACTGATACCAAAATAACTGACACACAATCAACATTGCTTTGTAGTTTATCATCTCTGCCTCTGTTTCCTCTTTCTCTTTTTAGATTGACTGGTGTCTAAAATAAAAAGCCTGATAGTGTTACTCAGAGCTGTGCTGGGAGGGAGGGAGAGAAGGGGAGAGGGAGGGAGAAAGAAAGAAACAGAGAGAGAGAGAGAGATTGCGTTAGGAGAGAATAAACATTTGCTCACTCTAGAATCCTTTTATTCTCTGAGTACAGATGAGTTGCTAGATTTCACTGTGAATGGGAGAAAGTATTCTCAAGACTGTCTCAAGACTCTTGCCTCTGGGTCCATAGTCGCTGCTCAGTCTTCTGACTAAATTGGCATCCCTGGAGAGGTCAGTACACAGAGCATGCACTGGCCAGAAGACCTGTGTATCCCAGTGCCCTTAGTATTTATTTCTCTCATTGTAAATTTATATGTTGACAGCTAGTTTATAACAGTTTCTCTGTTGAGTCTGGAGAGTATTAGCTGAGCCCCTGGCCCCAATAGCCCTTCTAACTGTAATGTCAAAATATTTTCTTGACTGCAAACTTGGTCATGAAGACTTTCTGAGACTGAGCTTAATTGAGCAGCTGTACAGGTTCAAAGAGGTAAAGCGACAAGTCGAGGACAGAGGGCAAGGCCATTAATGAATAGGGACACACATTTTTTAACCTAAGGGCAACACTGCTTCCACAGCATTACTGTGTCTCTGGGGAAAGATGCTTGTTGTAACGACTTTGTTTTTGTCAATTTAGGAGACCACTGGGTGTCAGGAAGCAAATCCTTCCATGGATAAAATGCCTCCATAATTATAGAAGCTTCATTTAGGATAATTTTCCCCAAAGACTTGCAGCTTCCAAAAGCAATTTGTGTTGATGCATGATGATACACCTCTTAAGCCTGGCATGGATTTCTCCCTTTTTTTGTCATCTCAAAGTGCTGCTGCCTAAACATATTAAAATCCAGATAGAAAAAGAGAAAAAAACTCATTTGGCTTGAAACTTTGATCTTTACTTTGGAAATAACTCTCTAGCTTTGACAAAATGCTTATATTCTACTAATCAACGCAGTCATCAATTAAACTTGGTTTCAGACTTAAGGAATGCACCACCAAAAATCAAAGGAGAGGTCAAGATGGCCCATGAATGTGATTTACTTCCTTCAGCATGTTTAGACAGGTCACCTACAGAGTCACTTTCCTATGTAACAGCTGTATAAAATATACTTGACCTGTTTTGCTTCAAGTCTGTTATGCTGTCTTTTCCCAGTGCCTACAGGCCTAGGGAATAACAGAAACCAGACGAGGAATCCCTGTATTTTCTCTGGGTTCTAAATGTCATGTGTCACAACAGTCACTGGACTCCTACCAGCTTGTTGACTGAATTTAGATCATGATCTCCCAACTCAGTCCATTTAAATTAGACAGAAGGTATGAGCTCCCCAATGCTCTGAAACAGTGGTGACATAGCTGGGTAAACAGCCCATGCTCAGAACTCAGGAATACCTTCCTGATAACCCAGGAACATCTCTCTGACAAAGCAACTTAGAGGTGTGATGTAAGTCATGCTTTCAATCACTTTGAGAAAAGCCTTTTCATGACTTATTGCTGTGTGAGTAAACTGACAGGAAAAAATATGTTCCAAATGATTATTCAAACCTCCTTTAAACCAATGGTGGTCTCTAAAACAGTGTGTTGTGATAAACAATGGTTTGAGACTTTAAAATGTAGGCTGTACCTATTCTTTCCTTTCCTATCCAGAGGGAAGATGGCTGTGCAATGGGTAAGAAAAAGAATTAATTAAAAGAACATACTCAGGTAATGCAATTGTGTTTGTTGTGAGGTTCTAGGAATTTGGAGAATATTTCTAGGGACAGGGCCTGTCCTGGGTGAGACACAGAAGGTCCATGTAAAGTATATACATTCAACAGTGAGTGATGATGTGTGCTTGCCTGTTAGAAGGCAATGAAGAAGAAGAAAAGGATGCCAGAAATAGAAACTCTGCCTAGGAGATCTAAGAGAGAAGAGTTATGTTTACTGATGGGAAAATGGTTTCTCTTGAACCCAAATATGGAGAAATTAAATATCTTGTTCCTCATTTCTGCAGGCTTGTCCTATTCTAGGGCTGTGGTATGATTCTGAGAGAGAGCTTCTTAGTGAGCCTTTTCATAATCAAGAAGCATCTGCCAAGCATCTGTCAAAAATTAAAGATGTAGAGATGAAGAGGATGAGGTCCAAAACCCCTGGTGTCAGGAGTCTCACTGAATAATGGAGGTGGCTTCACGGGGCAGAATGAGAATTGCTAAAGTAGAAGATGGGGTGCTAAGAGGCCATGGAAAAGAAGCATCTACACTAGCTTTGCGGTCAGTGATGTATTGGGCCTCCCTGGTAGCTCAGATGGTAAAGAGGTATCTGCCTGCAGTGCAAGAGATCTGAGCCCAATCCCTGGATTGGGAAGATCCCCTGGAGAAGGAAATGGTAACCCACTCCAGTATTATGGCCTGGAGAATTCCATGGAAAGAGGAGTCTGGCAGGCAACCATCCATAGTGTTGCAAAGAGTAGGACATGACTGAAGTGACTGAGCACAAGTCACTGAAAACTGAAAACTTGAGCTTAGGGTGAAAGGATAACTCAAAAAGAGATGTGAATGGACCTACAATCTGTCATACAGATTGAAGTAAGTCTGAAAGAGAAAAACAAATATGGTATATTAATACATATATGTGGAATCTAGAAAAATGCTACACAAGAACCTATTTGCAGGGCAGGAATACAGATGCAGATGTAGGGAACCAATGTGTTGACATGGGG
Source organism: Raphicerus campestris (assembly GCA_006410735.1). Taxonomy (NCBI): domain Eukaryota; kingdom Metazoa; phylum Chordata; class Mammalia; order Artiodactyla; family Bovidae; genus Raphicerus; species Raphicerus campestris. The sequence goes on from SJYW01038774.1 coordinate 328,780, forward strand.
GTAGGGAGGATGAACTGAGATTTGGGGATTGATGTATGTGTGCTGTGTGTATAAGACAGATGGCTAGGGGGAACTTGCTATATAGTGCAAGAAGCTCAGCTCCATGCTCTGTGGTGACCTACATGGGTGGAATGGGAGGGGAAATGGGAGGGAGGTCCAAGAGAAAGGAGATATATGTAACATACAGCAGAAGGGCTGGGCCTGGAGGCAAGAGGGGGCAGCTGAGCAAGGTCACAGAGGCAGGAAACATGAAACAACACTGGAGGGAAGTCATAGGAGGGATGATGGCAAGAAATGGGGCCAAGATGGTAAAGGATGGGCAGACTAATGAGGGCTTGGGTAACAACCTCAGGACATAAACTTTTTCTGCATTATTACAAGCAGTTTCCTCAGTCTCTTGTATCCCATTTCCAGGTATCTGCAAGTGCTTTGTAATAACCTGTAGCATAACCCTACCAGACACACACAGAGATGAAGATAAGGTCAAACCAATGTTGTGAGGCTGCAAACGGATGTGTCACTGTCTTTCTTTTATTACAGTATATATCTCAATTTCATCATAAGAAATATATTTTAAAAGAAATAAAAAATAATGTGATAAAGGTGCAAAACCTCTGCTTCAGGAAGATGATAAAAGACTGTGTGGAAGGAATTTCTAAATCAGATGAATTGTTCCATAGAACATTTGTACACATACTCACTAAATGTTCTCAGAATGAAGATATTTCTATTCATCTAATCAGAGATTTAATTTTCCCACAGATTGTGAATATTTTTTGAGTGCCATCGGGGTACAGAAAATGGTACTTTAATCCCAGCATGCTCCTAGTTAGAATGGAAATATTATGAGAATTGGAAATTTTTTACTTGGGGAAGAGGAGTATTAATGCACATTTAAAGAAGTGCTTGTAACCAAGGGGACATTTGGGTGGCCAGGGGAATACAAGGTTCACAAAGGCCCTGTCTTGTTTACCTTTATCCACAAAGCCTCGCAGATGGCCTCGCAAGAGGAGGCATTCAGCAAGAACTGATGGGTGGCTGGCTGGCAGGCTGGATGGATGGAGGGAGGATGGGTGGAGACATCTGAAGTGATGCTGCCAACTGCACGAAGCTGGTACTCTTGGGAGAAGTGATGGAAGTTTTCCGCTGAAGGTTAAAATGGTGGCACAGAGGAGTGTAGTGCTGAGAGCATAGACTGAAACCAGATCCCATGGAGCAGCTTCCTGTCTCTGCTGCTTTCTAGCCTGGGATGAGCAAGAAATGTCACCGTTTTGTCCTCGGTTTCCTCATCAGTAAGTGAGGGATGTTAACAATATAAAATTATGTTTATATCATATGGTTGCTTTGAGGATTAAGTGATATATATCACTTAACATAAATGTGATTATAATTCATATATATTACATGTAAATACATAAACTCAACTTCTGAGAGTTCTCCACTCTAACAGAACTTGGCATACAGAAATCAATAAAATGCCATTTATCCATTTATTTTAAGGTGTCTTTCCTCTTTGGTGTATAAACTCTTGAACACTAATAAGAAGAGAGAAGAGAAAAGATGGAAACGGTACTGTGGTCCACAGTGTTTCATTGTTTGTTTTGGTTTTTTCACTTTCTTATTCTCAGTTAAAAAAATGGAATGGGAACTATGGAAAAGAATTATTATTGAAGGAATCAAAGAAGTCTACAAAAATCCAAAAAGGGTGGCATGGTTAACTTAATACACACATGGTTAACAATATAGCTGACCGAGCCTTGCAGCTTGATCAGGTGGGCTGACATCAAATTGAATTCATATGGACAGAAAAATGGAAGGAAAATAAGAGGTGGCAGATTTTTCAAGCAAGCCCAGGTGAGAAAAATGCCTTCACACCTAATAATGAATCTTTTTCCCTACTTCAATCCTCGAAAACCACACGGATTTCGAGGGTCTGCACGGGTGGAGGTGGGGGGAAACCAGGGCCGAGGGCTGCAGCCTGAGCTGGCTCGACTCTGTCCTGGGCTTTGGGCGGCTGAACTCCTGTTGGGCTTACTCAGCCTGCACTGTCCACACATCACACTGCTTCCAGGAACTTCTCACCGTCACTAGCCAGGAAGCAAATTATCTGCAGCAGGTGGTGATGCCTCCGCAGTGACACTCGCACCCCACTCTCGGCAGCCACCGCTCTGCTCTCATCACATCCCACGGGCCTTGCCGGTGTCGAGAGGCCTCAAGTGAGAAGATGGTGATGGCCAGCCTTGCTGACAAATCTCTGCTTCTTGGGAACTGTTTGGCAGGTGGATTTGCTGAATTAATTTCTCCTGACTTGAGAACAAGATGAGAAAAGAGGAAGAGCTGTGATGCCTGATGTGGCCTGGATTTGAAAGGAAAGCCCTGCTCTGGGCTGTGCTCTCGTGTCTCCCGGAAGACACACTGCTGCGCAGTGCAGACTGATCGCCAAAGTACGGTAGTAGGTCCATCTGCGTATTTCTTATACACGCTCTGGTGTTTTTCCAAATCCCGGATCCATCTTCATCCACTTCTGAGTAAAATGCATTGAGAACTGAGGAATTGACCTTAGTTTTTTAAGGGGCTATTTAGTTATAAACAGCTTTATATTTTAGTTATAAACAGCTTTCTATTTTGTTCCATTGATCTATATTTCTGTCTTTGTACCAGTACCATACTGTCTTGATGACTGTGGCTTTGTAGTAGAGCCTGAAGTCAGGAAGGTTGATTCCTCCAGTTCCACTCTTCAGTTCAGTCGCTCAGTCGTGTCTTACTCTTTGAGACTCCATGAACCGCAGCACGCCAGACCTCGCTGAGTTTGAGTCCACTCAAACCCATGTCCATTGAGTTGGTGATGCTATCAAACCATCTCATCCTCTGTCGTCCCCTTCTCCTCCTGCCCTCAATCTTTCCCAGCATCAGGGTCTTTTCAAGTGAGTCAGCTCTTCACATCAGGTGGCCAAAGTATTGGAGTTTCAATTTCAATGTCAGTCCTTCCACTGAACACCCAGGACTGATCTCCTTTAGGACGGACTGGTTGGATCTCCTTGCAGTCCAAGGGACTCTCAAGAATCTTCTCCAACACCACAGTTCAAAAGTGGCTGATTCATGTCAATGTATGGCAAAACCAATACAGTATTGTAATGTAGAATAAAGTAAAAATAAAATTCAAAAAAATCTTAAAAAAATAAAGAATATAAAGTCACAGTTTTTAGAAAAATCCCAAATTATAAAGTAAGACATTTTTTCATACCACTTTTTCAGTGAAATCTTTAACTTTTTCGTATTTTTCTTCCTTATACAGAATGTAGTCAAGAGGAAATCCCTACATGTTGTTACATACATAATAAAGTAAAATAAATGAAAAAGGAATATGTTAGTAAAGAAAAAGAATCATTTCTTCAGCACTCAACTTTCTTTCTAGTCCAACTCTCACATCCATACATGACTACTTGAAAAACCATAGCCTTGACTAGACAGACCTTTGTTGGCAAAGTAAGGTCTCTGTTTTTTAATATGCTGTCTATGTTTGTCATAACTTTCCTTCCAAGGAACAAGTTCTTATAATTTCATGGCTGCAGTCACCATCTGCAGTGATTTTGGAGCCCAAGAAAATAAAGTCTACCACTATTTTCACTTTTTCCTTCTTCTATTGGCCGTTAAGTGATGGAGATAATAATTACACTACCTCAGAAGGTTGCTATAACGGAATTCATATGTGAAAGCTCTTAGATGAATGTAAGTACATTGTGTAGCAGCTATGTGACACTTAGCCAGCGCTTGGAAGTGCTTATTTAAACTTAATTTAGACAGAATATATTTAATAAATCATGTTAAAGCTAAATTAAGCTCAAATTTGAATAAAGTGTGCCCAGCACATCTGCAAAGACTGGCCAGGGCCTGTGTTGAGCTCTAGTCTCTATATCTGAGCCTTCACCTCCCTGCTGGGACTGCCGGGAGTGGTTCATGGGTTCCAGAACTACACAAATAGTTGTGCCCAACAGTTCAGTTTAGTTCAGTCGCTCAGTCAAGTCCAACTCTTGGCAATCCCATGAATCACAGCATGCCAGGCCTCCCTGTCCATTACCAACTCCCAGAGCTCACTCAGACTCACGTCCGATTCAGTGATGCCATCCAGCCATCTCATCCTTGGTCATCCCCTTTTCCTCCTGCCCCCAATCCCTCCCAACATCAGAGTCTTTTCCAATGAGTCAACTCTTCGCATGAGGTGGCCAAAGTACTAGAGTTTCAGCTTCAGCATCATTCCTTCCAAAGGAATCCCAGGGCTGATCTCCTTCAGAATGGACTGGTTGGAACTCCTTGCAGTCCAGGGACTCTCAAGAGTCTTCTCCAACACTACTGTTCAAAAGCATCAATTCTTCGGCACTCAGCCTTCTTCACAGTCCAACTCTCACATCCATACATGACCACAGGAAAAACCATAGCCTTGACTAGATGGACCTTAGTCGGCAAAGTAATGTCTCTGCTTTTAAATATGCTATCTAGGTTGTTCATAACTTTTCTTCCAAGGAGTAAGTGTCTTTTAATTTCATGGCTGCAATCACCTTCGCAGTGATTTTGGAGCCCCCCAAAATAAAGTCTGACAGTGTTTCCATTGTTTCCTCATCTATTTCCCATGAAGTGATGGGACTAGATGCCTGAATGTTGAGCTTTAAGCCAATTTTTCACTCTCCTCTTTCACTTTCATCAAGAGGCTTTTTAGTTCCTCTTCACTTTCTGCCATAAGGGTGGTGTCATCTGCATATCTGAGGTTATTGATATTTCTCCCAGCAATCTTGATTCCAGCTTGT
>SJYW01038774.1:338225-349148 GCA_006410735.1 Raphicerus campestris
CCTGACCTGCATATAGGTTTCTCAAGAGGCAGGTCAGGTGGTCTGGTATTCCCATCTCTTGAAGAATTGTCTACAGTTTATTGTGCTCCACACAGTCAAAGGCTTTGGCATAGTCAATAAAGCAGAAATAGATGTTTTTTTGGAACTCTCTTGTTTTTTTTGATGATCCAGCGGATGTTGGCAATTTGATCTCTGGTGTGCCTATAACTGTAGAGAAATCCATGCTCACATTCACAGGGCCACTTTGCTGTCTCTTACAAAGACTCTTTTGTCATTATTGTTTGCTTAACATTGTTGAAAACTTCTGACAGTTTTACTTCCCTGTGGGTTTCTAGCCTTTTCTCTTTTAACCTGTGGTTTCCAGCTTTTTTTGTTGTTGTTGTTTATTTAACTGATTTATTGTCAAAACATGCAGGAAAAATATGTTGGTTAATACACTTGTTTCAACCTCCAAAATGAGCTTTCTCCTTCTCTCTCAAACAATAATATTTCTACAGAAAGTTATTATTATTTCTGCTTATGGTTCTACTCAGAGGTTAATAGAGTTTTATTTATATATATGAGTCTCAGCAATACTGTCAGAAGAAAAAGCTGCTTGGTAGACAGAAAGAGAATCTTAATTTATTTTATTTATTTATTTTTAAAGTTTTATTTTTACTTTATTTTACTTTACAATAATCTTAATTTAAAATTTTAATTCTTTATTCTATTTCAAAGAACTGTGGGCTGGATCAGAGTTCACACCCATGTTTTTTGAATGAGAGTAAGATGTTAGGATGCTATCTGACAAAGTTACCCTTGACTTATGAATGTATTTTATGACAAAAAAGAAATAGCAACAAAACATCTAACTCTTTTTCAGGCTGAAAGTTATTTGTCACACTGGGAGGGAGCATTCTGTAATATATGGTTTCTCAAAGTGTGGTCTTTGGAGCATGAACATCAGAAACTCCTTAAAAATTTATTAAAATTTCCAAGGCTCTGGCACAGGCATATGAGGGCAGTTTTCTGAGATCAACACAAAGACCCTGATTTCCAGAAGCATCTGCTAATTTTGGCTTTTCCTCATGCTAAAGTTTTTGAACACACTAATGACATCCACAGAATATGTTACCTTAATGGTTCTGATATTTAAACTGAAGAAAGTTCTGCTGCTGCTCTGTCACTTCAGTCATGTCCGACACTGCGACACTATGAACCATGGCCTGCCAGGCTCCTCTGTCCATGGTATTTTCTGCAAGAATACTGTAGTGGGTCAACATGACCTCCTTCGAGGGATCTTGCCCACCTAAGAATCGAACTCTCCTATCTTACATCTCCTGCATTGGCAGGTGGGTTCTTCACCACTACCACCACCTGGGAAGTCCGAGCAAAGTCCTGAAAGAGGGCCAAAGTTTCAAAAATTAAGGTAATCTTTGGAAAAGGAAACCTCTATAATAAGATGTTGGTGTATAAATATCAAACTTAAACAAATTATAACCCCACAGAAAGGATGCAGAAAATGAATTAATTATTGGAAGACAAGTCCATAACAAATTATGATCAATTTGAAGGCTAAAGTGTACGAGTTTTTGAGGATCACATTCTTCAGAGGATGTTCCTTGGAGATGCTGTTAGAAACTGACCCTGAGGAGGCTCAATATTTGATATTTTGAGGATACAGCAGACTTGATAATATCCTGTACATTCCCCCATTAGATTATAAGTCCTCAAAAATAGAAACTGGGCCTCTTTTATCTTATATCTTTCTGGAACTAACAGAAGTCCTATTAATAGATAATAATAGGTCTCAGCAAATATTGAGCATATATTGGCTGCTCAGAAACTATTGGCTGAAATGAACTGGGGGACTGATTATTTTGTTGGGAAGAGTTCACTGTAAAGGAGAAAACCCAGCTAAGTTTGCTGAGATATGAGCTTGAATTTACAAAAGGCACACACGTTGTTTACCCAATGAATCCTTGACATTTCGTTAAAAATGTGTCAACATATTTTCCCACTTGGGCTTGACAGTGTTGCATGCAATTTCTGTGTACAAAAGTTCATCACAGCCTCTCCTTATGTCCTTGGTCATGTCCACCCAGAATTTTTCCAATCTTCAACTAATTTAGTACCACAATATATGGAATTTTCATAACATGGAGCTCTGTTTTACAAATTAATAACACTTTAGACAAACTTCTCTCTTTAGATTTATCTTTAGGGTTTTTTTTTTTAGTTTATTTCAAAATCACTATGGCTTAAAAATGTTTCTTTAAAATAGACTTTTTGTTTTTATCAGTTCCAATGCAATATTAAGATACAAAAGAGGTTCTTCCATTGGTTATGACACCCCTGGTGTCAGGTAGGATGACATATTCCATGGGTAAAATTATACACAAAAGAGCACCTCTTTGACCTCTGACTATGGCATGTTTTAAGGAAAATAGAAAACAGATTTTGACAAGTGTTATATCCCTTATGAAGGATCCTTTTGATCCCTTTTTGGGAGTGCAGAAGTTGGAAAGATTCGAGTTTACTTACTGCAAAAGCCTTACTTCTGTTTCTAAAATAGAAGTTGATAAAAGCAGTTTTACACCTTGAAAGACTTTTTAACATTATTATGAATTACTTAATAATATGAACTAAAAGAGAAAATGAATGAAAAACATAAAGATTAACAATCCTGTTGATCATATATGTGTTTAAAAATTAAGAGAAAAAAGATTTGTGCTGAGGATAAAGGCTTTTAGTACCTTTTCCAGGGCTATAATTTTTAGTAGCCTCTTGGGCTCTCTTGTTATGTAAGTATGCAAAATACAGTTATTTGTGCAGAAAGAATAAAGAAATCATTTACTTAGAGTCAGTTTACTGTGTGGACCTACCGAAGCAAAATGGATGACCACATACAGAAAATGCCCTTAGAGCTTACTGGTGACCCTGTCATAATGACTTGGGATCAAAGATGCAAAATTGTTTACATTAGATTATATAGAAGGTAAGAGTCAGAGTAGGGCTGATTCAAAACCCCATATGTTAATTCTTGACAAAGGAAGAGTTACTAGGCAATGAAAGTGTTAGAAATGCTTACTATTAGTCAAAATAATATCTCTGTGAACCAAAAGTTTCTCTGTAATAGTTTATACACTGTGTAGCAGGCATTTAGTGAATTTAAAATCTTCCATTTATGTAAAATAACTGTATGATGCAATATATACTTTTAAATCTGAATATTTAGTATTTCAGAACTTTTATTGTATGATTAAATTATCTTGCTATAATATAAGAATATATGAATTTGTTGAATATGTTTTATATATGTGAGAAATCTGCCTTTTGGTGGATTAATATTGAATGGAGAATTTATTCTTAAGTGCTTATGCTGCTGGTTAATGCACTTAGTATCACATTATCAAAAGATGAATCAGTTTTGAACCTGATGTGACTATCATCATTCTTATTGTTTAATTTTTAAAATTTATTTTTGTAGGATGGAAAAAAAATGGCCTACTATGAGATTTTTCTCCTTTAAAATGCTACTTTTATGAAATAAAATAAAGAATATGCAAAACATTTGAAAATGATAGTATTCACAAAATTTGTAGGCAGTGGAGAAAATCTTGAAAGGAGAGGTGGATTTGATTAAACAAATCTTTGATTTATTTATTCAGTTTTAACTGGTCCTTCATAATGTTATTTCTCAAAACAATTGTAACTTTATAAGTAACCTCTTCTTTCACTCATTCTTTCATATCATTTTTTTTTCTATTACCACTAACTATGCTTTTCTGGTTCTTTTAATCTTCCAAGTTGATAAATAAGTGGGTGTCTTTTCTCTATGGCAATTTTTCTGTTATAACAAGATCTTTATTTAACTAAGCTAATTTATCCTCTAGACAGATCATTAATGGTATGTGTGACTGTGTGTCCTGCATACCCAGATGGTCAGGTATCTTATTGTGAATTTTCATGCAAAATTTCAAATTTAAGTCTTTATAAACAGATAAACATTTCTCAGAGCCAGATGGAATATTTGTGCCCCGTGTGTCTATGCTTGTCACGTTCCAGATTCTTCTATTTCAAGGCCATTATAATTTATCGCCATGAGTATCTGAAGCATGAGATGACAAAAATTTTGTTCTGGGAACACTGTCAGCCTAGGAATTAATTATAGACAAAATAAAAACCAAAACAAAAAATCTTCACTTAGAATTGAATCCAATCTATCATTGTCAAAAGAGTATCTCAACTTGAGTTATTATTCATTGACCATTATTTGAGTTTTGTTTTTATAATAGTTTGAAAAATTATTTTACTAGTGTATTAAAGGATGATAATAGGACTACAGCAAACTAAAAAAAAAATTGTACAGCAAAAGTCCATCACTGAAATAAAAAGGCAACCTACATAATGGGAAAAATAATTGCAAATTATATATCTGTTAAAGAGTTAATATAAAAAATATATAAAGAACTCATACAACTTAATCCATGGAGTAGGAAATGGTAACCCACTCCAATATTTCCACCTAGAAAATTCCATGGACAGAGGAGCCTGGCAGATATACTCCATGGTGTCATAAAGAGTCAGACACAACTGAGCATCTAAGCACATACAATTTAATAGTAAAAACAGAAAAATCAATTTTAAAATGGGTAAAGGTTCTAAACATATCTTTTCCCAAAGAAATACAGATGGCCAACAGGTACATTAAAAGGTGTTCAACATCACTAACCATCAGGGAAATGCAAATCAAAACCACAGTGAAATATCTCTTCACATCTATTAGAATGTTTATGATTGGAAAAACAAGAAATATCTAGTTTTGGCAAAGATGTGGAGAAAAAGGAACCCTCATGCATTATTAGGAATGCAAATTGTTCCAGATACTGGGGAAAACAGCATGGAGATTTCTCAAAAAAATCAAAATAGAATTACCATATGATACAGCAATTTCACCTATTAAATGCACTTAAGGAAAACAAAAATACTAACTCAAAAAATATATGCACCTCCATATTTGTTACAGCACTATTTACAGTAGCCAAAATATGGAAACAATCTAATGTCTATCAACAGATAAATGGATAAAGAAGATGTGTATTTATATTCAATGGAATATTCTCTGATTTTAAAAATGGGATCTTATCATTTGTGACAACATAAATGGACCTGTGGGCATNTTACAGTAGCCAAAATATGGAAACAATCTAATGTCTATCAACAGATAAATGGATAAAGAAGATGTGTATTTATATTCAATGGAATATTCTCTGATTTTAAAAATGGGATCTTATCATTTGTGACAACATAAATGGACCTGTGGGCATGATGCTAAGTGAAATGTCAGACAAAGAAACATGAATACTGTATGATCTCACTTATATGTGAACTCTAAAACAACAGTAGATACAGGGAACATATTAGTTATTGCCTGAGGCTGATGTGAAGGTGGGACAAATAGGTGGTGTTGTTGTTCAGTCGCCGTTGCTTCTGACTCTTTGTGACCCCATGGACTGCAGCATGCCGAGCCTCCCTGTCCTTCACCATCTCCTAAAGTTTGCCCAAGTTCATGTCCATTGCATTGGTGATGTCATGCAAACATCTCATGCTCTGATGCCCTCTTATCCTTCTGCCCTCAGTCTATCCCAGCATCAGGGACTTTTCCAATGAGGTGGCTGTTCATGTCAGATGGCCAAAATACTGGAGCTTCACCTTCAGCATCAAGTCCTTCTAACAAGTATTCAGGGTTGATTTCCCTTAAGATTGATTGGTTTGATCTCCTTGCTGTCTGAAGGGACTCTCCAGAGTCTTCTCAGCATTGAAGTATGAGGCATAAATTCTTCAGCTCTCTGCCTTCCTTACGGTCCAGCTCTCACAATCATACATGACCACTGGGAAGACCAAAGCCTTGACTATATGTATCATTGTTGGCAGAGTAATATCTCTGCGTTTCAACACATTATCTAGGTTTGTCATTGCTTTCCTGCCAAGAAGCAATCATCTTCTGATTTTATGGCTGCAGTCACCATCTGTAGTGATTTTAGAGCCTAAGAGGAAATCTGTCACAACTTCCACCATTTCCCCTTCTATTTGCCATGAAGTAATGGGGCTGAATGTCATGGTCTTAAGGTTTTTTTAATATTTAATTTTAAGCTGGCTCTTTCACTCTCCTCCTTCACCNCCAGTCTGTTGTTCAGAATGCATCAGTGCATGTTAACCGATGTATCACGTATCACATACCATATACTAGTTTGTTTCTTCTTAAAATGTAACAGTATTTGATCAAAAGTTCAGAGACTTTAAGCATTTCTCACTGATGTATTTTTCAGTAATTGACTTGTTTGGCTCTGGGTTATTGCTTCCCTTTATTTTTTTCCTTATAATATATTGTTCTCAAGCTTTGTTTCCAAAATAACTGATTGTTTAGTAAGTAATAATTATAATTTCCACTGAGTAGCAACTTTAATTCTATTTCTCCAAGGAAAAATCACCAGTATTTAGAATTTTTTGTAGACTCATTAAACAGTCTCAATTAAATACATGCAGATGAAATTCATTAGGTGATTTCCTCTGGAAGATGATATTCAGTTTATTTCTATTGTGTTGAAGTGAATGCTATGTTTGATTTCCTTTCATGTGACTCTTGGGGCTTTTTTTCAGTATGATCCTCTTTGTTTGAGAGGACTGTGTTAACCTTTTAGACTTGCACCAAGATCCATGACCTCATCCTGATGGTTAAGAGACTTGCTCTGTACTTCCAAACCTTTGACTTAGCTTCCTCCTATGATGTCCATTAAGGCTTCTTTCTTCCATGTCAGTGTTGTCAAGATGCTGCTTTGTAATGGGGGAAGAAAGCCCTTCAGATTGTAAGTGCTACTTCATCTAGATTTCAAGATGGTAGCTTTCCATTGAGTTTCCTAAGAAGTGGTATTCACTATACTTTGAAGCCAAAACTCTTAAAGACAGAGTTCAAAGAGCTGTTTTGAGAAAGTACTGTCATGTTCATCTAGATGGTAAATGCAGAGTGTGACTCCATTTCGGGACATTCTGAATGTTTTGTGGTGGCTGAATTACAGATAAATACTTTTTGAGATAGTATGTCATAGACAGACTGAAAACTTAGGTTCTAGTGATGTGGAGAAGTCCTGGTATCTGGGAAATGAATTAGTAGACCTGCCACCTTCTTCACACCTGGAAGAGGTGTCAGGATGACACTGAAGCTGAATCTCAATCAGCACCTAAATCTGTAACTCCAAGGAATAGTCTTTCCCATTTGGCTTATTCCTTCCAAAGTTTGCACTCCAAGCCTGCCACACCAGGTATGACATTCTAATAGAACATGGAAAAAGTCCTTTGAGAACCAATGGTACCTGAAATGTCATAGCCTTAGAAATTCCTCTTTACCTAAAACACGATTCTAAAAGGAAAATGAATATAGGATTTTGATAAAATATAAACTCCATCTAATTGTTTGGAAGTCCACATACAGACTGAAATGTGTAACGCAAGTACAAATAAACAGTTGGAAAAGCAGATTGTAGGTTCTGGGTCATGTAAACAAGCTAATTTTAACAAATTTTAAAAATTAGTGCAGAATCACAGCTGCTGTTTAAACTGCTTCCTAAGAATAGCCAATCTGTATCCATATTTATAATGCTTTCTGAAAGAGGAAAACGTTCTTAGTCTTCAAAAATGTTAGAACTGAAAACTTATAACTGACCCACAAGTGCATGTCACAATTTCAAGATTACATGACTGAGGAACAAATCTAGAGATGATGTTACTACATGGGAAAAAGGAAGTTTCAGGACCATGTGGACTTTGGTTAGACTTTGTTGTAAACTCACAAGCCTTGGAAGTCAGTAATGAAAATTTAACACTTTAACATACTTAGGTATTCCAGGATGATGTTCATTACCAACTTGTGTATTGACTACCAAATCACATGTATATTTTATTGATAATCTTGAATGCCATTAGACATGGCAAATGTCTAGTGAGTGCCCAGATGCCACCCAAGGTAGACTCCAATGAACTTTGCTCCCTGGTATTCATGGATACTGTGGGAATGACAGTGTGTGTATTCCAAGGTTAGATCATGAAAGANACATGGCAAATGTCTAGTGAGTGCCCAGATGCCACCCAAGGTAGACTCCAATGAACTTTGCTCCCTGGTATTCATGGATACTGTGGGAATGACAGTGTGTGTATTCCAAGGTTAGATCATGAAAGACATTGCAGCACTTGCTTTACTCTCTCTTGGATCACTCTGAGGAAAGCCAAGTGCTGAGGAATGAAGACATTCAAGAAGACTTATGATGAGGTCCATGTAGGGAGAAACTGAGGTCTCCTGCCAGCATTTACTTGACAGCGTTGTTAGTGAGCTATCTTGGATGCTGAACCTTCCAGTCACCTGCAGGGGATGGAGGTTTTGGCTGACCTCTTGAGCACAAACTCAGGAGAGACTCTAAATCAGATCCATTCAGCAAACTGCTTCCTAATTCCTGAGTCAGAAATTGTGAGATACTACATATTTATTGTTCTGAGATACTAACTTTAGGGATAATAGTTTATGCAGCCACAGAAAACTAATACAAATGTGTAAGGTATTGTTTTCCAAAATCTCATTCATCAAAAATGTGCTTCTGGCTGAGACTCTCCCAGACCTTTCTCAAAATGCTACAGTCTAGGTCATAGAGGATAACCAATGGCAAAAAAACGGGGATAATGAAGCACTGTTTCAGCTCTGCTTTAGTAACTTGGCCCTAGTGATCAGAGGAATCAGAAGCATCCTGCTGGTCACTGTTTTCTTTACTCTCTATGATTTAAATGCCACTTAAATGGCATCTGAATTGAAAGAACTCTAGAAATAAACATAATGGATTCCAAACATTTTTGCTTGAGTGCCTTAAATTTCTAGCTACACCACTAGGTAATTCAGAATTGAAAAGACCACTGGGGTGGTAAGTATTTAAGAGCGTTGTACTAAAAATGACTGAGAAGAGCACTTGGAGAACAGTTCTGTCACGTTCCAAGATTCAAGAAGGTGGACCCATTTCTTTTCAAATCCCATGACTTTTACCTCATGTGCTAGGTAGTACACTTGCAAAGTTGCAGTGCATGGAACAGAAGCTGGACCAGGTCAGGGTTGTGGGTACTATGGGCCATGTGGGAGGCATGGGGGGATGTGCAGTGCAAAATCATGGAGAAGATATTTCAAAAGAAAACTTGAAATCTGAGAAACACTTCTTTCAGAATTTAATCATTCATTTCTGATGAACTTACCAAAAGAGGCATAAACTTGGAGAAGACCTTCAAGAGACTGCAGAAGACTGTAGCCATTATTTGGAATATGGGAAGTTGATAATAAGGACAGTTACTAGGAAGAAAGACTTTCAGAGTCCATGGAAAGAACCAGAAAACCATCAGGATCATGTGAAGAGAGGTGACACCAGAGGGATGCTATGCACATTTGGAGAACTTTTATTTTTTATTTATTTATTTTTTTAAATTTTACTTTACAATACTGTATTGGTTTTGCCATACATCAACATGAATCTGCCACAGGTGTACACGTGTTCCCAATCCTGAACTCCCCTCCCACCTCCCTCCCCATACCATCTCTCTGGGTCATCCCCAAGCATCCTGTATCCTGCATTGAACCTAGACTGGCGATTCGTTCCTTATGTGATATAATACATGTTTCAATGCCGTTCTCCCAAATCATCCCACCCTCTCCCTCTCCCACAGAGTCCAAAAGACTGTTCTATACATCTGTGTCTCTTTTGCTGTCTCACGTACAGGGTTATCATTACCATCTTTCTAAATTCCATATATATGTGTTAGTATACTGTATTGGTGCTGTTCTTTCTGGCTTACTTCACTCTGTGTAATCAGTTCCAATTTCATCCAGCTCATTAGAACTGATTCAAATGTATTCTTTTTAATGGCTGAGTAATACTCTATTGTGTATATGTACCACAGCTTTCTTATCCCTTCATCTGCTGATGGACATCTATGTTGCTTCCATGTCCTGGCTATTATAAACAGTACTGTGATGAACATTGGGGTACACTTGTGTCTTTCAATTCTGGTTTCCTTGGTGTGTATGCCCAGCAGTGGGATTAGGAATATATCTACCTAAAGAAAATAAAGACCTATATATAGAAAACTATAAAACACTGGTGAAAGAAATCAAAGAGGACATTAATATATGGAGAAATATACCATGTTCATGGATCAGAAAAATCAATATAGTGAAAATGAGTATACTATCCAAAGCAATTTATAGATTCAATGCAATCCCTATCAAGCTACCAGCAGTATTTTTCACAGAGCTAGAACAAATAATTTCACAATTTTTATGGAAATACAAAAAACCTTGAATAGCTGAAGCAATCTTGAGAAAGAAGAATGAAACTGGAGGAATCAACCTGCCTGACTTCAGGCTCTACTACAAAGCCACAGTCATCAAGATAGTATGGTACTGGCACAAAGACAGAAATATAGATCAATGGAACAAAATAGAAAGCCCAGAGATAAATCCACACACCTATGGAGAACTTTTAAAATATCTCTTGATGGACATCTAGGCTGCTTCCATGTCCTGGCTATTATAAAGAGTGCTGCGTGGATAAGAAAGCTGTGGTACATATACATGGATAAGAAAGCTGTGGTACATATACACAATGGAGTATTACTCAGCCCTTAAAAAGAATAAGTTTGACTCAGTTCTAATGAGATGGATGAAACTGGAGCCGATTATACAGAGTGAAGTAAGCCAGAAAGAAAAACACCAGTACAGTATACTGACACATATATATGGAATTTAGGAAGATAGTAATGATGACCCTGTAAGTGAGACAATATAGGAGACACAAAAGTATAGAACGGACTTTTGACATCTGGGGGAGAGGGAGAGGGTGGGATGATTTGGGAGAA
>SJYW01038774.1:361513-382139 GCA_006410735.1 Raphicerus campestris
ATATGTAGCAGCATCCCTGGCCTCTATGCTCAAGATGATTGTGGCTCAGATTGTGAAATCCTTATTGCCAAATTCAGACTTAAATTGAAGAAAGTAGGGAAAACCACTAGACCATTCAAGTATGACCTAAATCAAGTCCCTAACAATTATACAGAGGAAGTGAGAAACAGATTTAAGGCACTAGATCTGATAGACAGAGGGCCTGATGAACTATGGACGGAGGTTCATGACATTGTACTGGAGACAGGGATCAAGACCATCCCCAAGAAAAAGAAATGCAAAAAAGCAAAGTGGCTATCTGAGGAGGGCTTACAAATAGCTGTGAAAAGAAGAGAAATGAGAAGAAAAGGAGAAAAGGAAAAATATAAGCATCTGAATGCAGAGTTCCAAAGAATAGCAACGAGAGATAAGAAAGTCTTCCTCAGTGATCAGTGCAAAGAAATAGAGGAAAACAATAGAATGGGAAAGACCAGAGATCTCTTCAAGAAAATTAGAGATACCAAGGGAACATTTCGTGCAAAGAAGAGCTTGATAAAGGACAGAAATGGTAGAGACCTAACAGAAGAAATTAAGAAGAAGTGGCAAGAATACACAAAAGAACTGTACAAAAGGGATCTTCATGACCAAGATAATCATGATGGTGTGATCACTCACCTATGGCCAGACATCCTGGAATGTGAAGTCAAGTGGGCCTTAGAAAGCATCACTACAAACAAAGCTTGTGGAGGTGATGGAATTCAAGTTGAGCTATTTCAAATCCTAAAAGATGATGCTGTGAAAGTGCTGCACTGAATATGCCAGCAAATTTGGAAAACTCAGCAGTGGCCACAGGACTGGAAAAGGTCAGTCTCCAAGAAAGGCAATGTCAAAGAATGCTCAAACTACCACACAATTGCATTCATCTCACACGCTAGTAAAGTCATGCTCAACATTCTCCAAGCCAGGCTTCAACAAGACGTGAACTGTGAACTTCCAGATGTTCAAGCTGGATTTAGAAAAAGGAGAGGAACCAGAGGTCAAATTGCCAACATCCGATGGATCATCAGAAAAGCAAGAGAGTTCCAGAAAAACATCTATTTCTGCTTTATTGACTATGCCAAAGCCTTGGACTGTGTGAATCACAATAAGATGTGGGAAAATTCTTAAAGAGATGGGAATACCAGACCACCTGACCTACTTCTTGAGAAATCTGCATACAAGTCAGGAAGCAACAGTTAGAACTGGACATGGAACAACAGACTGGTTCCAAATAGGAATAGGAGTACATCAAGGCTGTGTATTGTCATCGTGCTTGTTTAACTTATATGCAGAGTACATCATGAGAAATGCTGGGCTGGATGAAGCACAGGCTGGAATCAAGTTTGCCAGGAGAAATATCAATAACATCTCAGATATGCAGATGACACTACCCTTATGGCAGAAAGTGAAGAAGAACTAAAGAGCCTCTTGATGAAAATGAAAGAGGAGAGTGAAAAAGTTGACTTAAAGCTCAACATTCAGAAAACAAAGATCATGGCATCTGGTCCCATCACTTCATGCAAATAGATGGGGAAACATTGGAAACAGTGGCTGACTTTATTTTGAGGGGCTCTCAAATCACTGCAGATGGTGACTGCAGCCATGAAATAAAAAGATGTTTGCTCCTTGAAAGAAAAGTGACCAACCTAGACCAACCTAGTCAGCATATTAAAAGCAGAGACATAACTTTGCCAACAAAGGTCCATCTAGTCAAGGCTATGGGTTTTCCAGTAGTCATGTATGGGTGTGAGAGTTGGACTATAAAGAAAGCTAAGCACTGAAGAATTAATGCTTTTGAACTATAGTGTTGGAGAAGACTCTTGAGAGGCCCTTGGACTGCAGGGAGATCCAACCAGTTCACCATAAAGGAGATCAGTCCTGAATATTCATTAGAAGGACTGATTTTGAAGCTGAAACTCCAATACTTTGGCTATTTGATTTGAAGAGCTGACTCATTTGAAAAGACCATGATGCTGGGAAAGATCGAAGGCTGAAGGAGAAGGGGATGACAGAGGATTAGATGGTTAGATGGCATCACTAACTCAATGGACATGAGTTTGAGTAAACTCCAGGAGTTGGTAATAGACAGGGAGGACTAGCGTGCTGCAGTCCAGAGGTCACAAAGAGTAGGACACGACTGAGTGACTGAACTAAACTGAATAAACAATAAGGGTCTTCCCAGTCGTGCTAGAGGAAAGAACGTGCCAGCAGATGCAGGAGACTTAAGAGAAGAGGGTTCAATCCTAGGGGCTTTGCAGGGGGTGTTAGAGGTAAAGAACCCACCTGCCAATGCAGGAGATGCAAGAGATGTGGGTTTGATCCTTGGATTGAGAAGATCCCCTGACGTAGGAAATGACACCCCACTCCTGTATTCTTGCCTGGAGAATCCCATGGACAGAGGAGCCTGGCTGGCTACAGTCCATAGGGTCACAAGGAGTTGGACATAACTGAGTGACTGAACAGTAAAAAATAATTCCTTTGTGGCTAGTACTAAAGAATCTGCCTGCAATGCAGTGGACACGGGTTCCATCCCTGGGTCAAGTAGATCCTCTGGAGGAAATGGCAAACCCAACCCAATATCCTTGCCTGGAAAATTCCATGGATAGAGGAGCCTCATGGACTATAGTCCGTGGGGTCACAAAACAGTCGGACACAACTGAGTGACTGAGAACTCAATAAATTATAATAGAAAAACATTTAAAAAAGAATATATATACACATATATATGAATAACCTAACCACTTTGCTGTAAAGCAGAAACTAACACAACATTGTAAATTAACTATATTCCAGTTTTTAAATGTTTATTAAAAAAAAAGAATTACTGCTTTATATTAGTCATGTCCTTTATGGAACTTTGTCTCTTTATGTCTCAGTTCCAATCCACAGTTGATATTTGTGTCACTCATTAATAATCACAATTCCATTTACAGTTCATCTTTCACATATTAACTTGTTTGAATTTCATAGGAGTAGGCTCAGCCTGTTTCAGTGCTATGGGAAACCAAAGGTCAAAAGAGATTTTGTGGTTTCTTCAGGAGCTAATGGGGGACTTTAGATTTAACTCTTACCCTCAGCCTGCAAGTCCCTTGCTTCATCCGGCTGGTTCTCAGCCTAGGGTGATTTTGCCCCAGGCACTCACAGGGCCTTGTCTTGACACTGTGTCACAGGTGTGGGGGAGATGCTGCTGGGATCCACTGGGTAGAGACCAGGGATGCTGCTTAACACCTCACAATGTACAGGACAGCCCCTCACAATGAACAATTTCCCTCCCCAAATACCAACAGTGCTGAGTCTAAGAAACCCTGATCTCCCCACCAGGCTATGTTATCTCCTTAATCAGCTAGTGTTTTCTTTGATTTTTCCTGCCCTTTCACATTTATAAAGATAAATTGAAAATATAAATCAGTAGAGAAGTTCCCATTTCACTTAGTTTAACGCATGCTATTTAATTTTTAAAAATGTTAATAGCCCTGTCTCTCTTCTCTATTATTTTTATTTTTTAAATGTTTAATATTTTTACTAGTCTCTGTAGACTATGTTGGTTTAAAAAGGGTAGAGAGAAATTTGCATTTTCCTAATTAGATTTGAAAGCAATTTGGGAACACAGGAATGACAAAAGGGAAAAGAACATTGTAAATACATTGAAACCTAAAGGAAATTTCTATAACTTGATTATGAATGAAATATTTACAAAATATCCTAGAGCAGGAATAAAAGTTCTAATACTTTTCAATCTTGACCTAGAAATATGATAAACAGGAGCATTAAGGAAAAGAAATTTTTAGTGAGATTTGAATGAGCCAAAAGGGTATAAGAAACGTGGTAGAGACCAGCATGTTGTTACTGTTTTAGTAGTCCTGGATTGGCTCTAAATTCTGCTGCTTTCATTTTTTGATTTTTTTTAAGTTAATACACAGTAATAGGCTACTTCCCTGGTGGCTCAGACAATTAAGCGTCTGTCTATAATGTGGGAGACATGGGTTCTATCCCTGGGTTGGGAAGATCCTCTGGAGAAGGAAATGGCAATCCACTCCAGTACTATTGCCTGGAAAATCCCATGGACAGAGGAGCCTGGTAGGCTACAGTCCGTGGGGTCGCAAAGAGTCAGACATGACTGAGCGACTTCACTTCAATAGGCTATTTTAATGTATTTTAATGCCTGTATTTTATGCATTTTAATATACAGAGGTATGGATTTGTGTAAATACTATCACAATCAGAACACAACAGTTGCATCACTCTAAAATTCTCACTTAACATCCTTCTACTGTTCACTCATCACTGTTGTTTTGTCTTTGCAAGAATATCATCTAAAGTGAAATACAGAACACACCACCTCTGTAGACTGCTCTCAGTTCTATAAGGCTTTTGAAATTTGTTTGTTATTGAGGATATCAATAGCTCATTAATTTTTTATTGCTGAGTCTCATTCCATTGAATAGCTATACCACACTTTATTTCTCTCTTGAAGGATATTTAGTTTCCAATTTGGGGGCTATTATAGAGCTGCTATAAATTTTAGTGCAAAGGTTTTTATAGGAATATAAGTTTTATTTCTCTAAAGTAAATACCTGGGAGCAAGATTGCTAGCTCATATGATAAATGCAAGCTTTCCTTTATATGAAACTGCCAAACCGATTTCCAGAGTGGCTGTAGCACTTTGCATTTCCATTGGTTGCTAGATGAGTCTTCCTGTTGATTTGGGTCTTCACTAGCGCTTTGTTATTGTCAAAATTTTTAAATTAATTTTAACCATTCTAGTAGGTATGTAGTGGTATTTCATTGTAGGTTTTATTAATTTTTTTAAACATAACTTCATTTCAGAAGTCTTAGATTTACAGAAACTTATGAAAATAGGTCCACGGGTACCCATGTACCCTCACCCAATTTACCCATTTATTAACATCTTATATTAATCTGGAATATTTTCCACAATTAATGAATGATATTAATACATTATAATTATTAACTAAAGTTCATATTTTATTCAATTTTCCTCAGTGTTTAGCTAATATCCTTGTTTGTTCCAGGATCCCCCCAAAGATACCATGTTTTACTCATCACGACTACATACCTCCTTTTGACAGTCATATTAATAATTGTCTAATCTTTTTTGACTTTGATAACCTTGAAAGTCTTAAGGAGTACTTGTCAAATATTTTGTAGAATATCCCTTTTTTGAGATTTTTCTGATATTGTCTCATTTTCAGATTGGTATAGTGAAGTTTGGGAAGAAAGACCACAGAGGTTAAGTATCATTCTCATCATATCAACAGTTAATGTGTTAATATGAATATCTATTAATACTGTTAATATTAATATCTGCTTGAGAATATTATTGATGTGATGTGACTTTGATCACCTGACTCAGGTGATATCTGTTAAATTATTCCACCATAGAGTTACCCTTTTGTTCCTTTTTCATATTTGCTTTTTCAAAGGAAGTTCCTTTGTCTACCCCATACTTAAGGAGTAAGTAGTTATGCTCCAGGGCTTTATCTCCTTGTGGGCTGAGTAACTGCATAAGTAAATTATTTGGAATTCTTCTGCATGGGAGATTTATTTTTTCTTCCTTATTTATTTGTTTATTCAATAATTTATATAAGTATGGATTTATGGATATTTATTTTTATATTTGGGGTTATATAATTCAGAACTACTTTTTATTTTTTTTCCTCAATTGTTTCCAGCTTTGGCCATGGGGAGCTCTTTCAGTTGGTTCATTCTGGGTCATTTTGGTTTTTGTTTGTTTTGTTTGCGTAGCACTTCCTTACTTTCTAGCACAAAAAGATGTTTGAGGATCACTTTGTATATGCTGTACCCCAGTTGTAGAAACGGCAGTTCGTTCAAGGAGACCTGGTTCCTTTTATTGGCTATGGTATTAGAAACCAAATTCTTGGTGCTAGGTGTGCTCCCATTGTGACTAAGGTATCATTGTTTCTAGGTCTTCTCAGCTGAGAGAAAGGAATTACTTGTGTATACACTAACCCATACATAGTGATTCTATGTGTAACCATCCATATCTTTATTAAGTTAAGCATGAATTTATACCGATGCCTTCTGCTCTAATCCATTGTCACATGGATCATTTCTATTTTCCTGTTCCCTATCTGCAACTTCGCTCTCTCTAATGGTGAGAAACCTGCCTCTCATCATCTGGTATCTATATTGTGTATTTTGAGTTTATATGGATAGTAGTTTCAGAATTATAAATCCGTATACCCATGGGATACAACACTGTCAGCTGAAATATGGTGCTTATGTACAGTTTCTTTTGCCTTTTGTTGTATGTGCTCCACTCATTTCTAAAGTCACATGGGTCAGCACCTTTTCTCATCACCTTCTTCAGTAAGACTTTTCCATACATTTGTAACAGAGTTAGATTTATTAATATTTAGTCACACTATACAGTCCATCCTGGGATCCTCTAACCCTCTAAATTTTTTTTTTCTTTGCATTGTTTAAAGTTTACTCCATGGGTTTGACAAAATCATAGTGTTTTGTATCCTTCACTATAGTACCATACAGACTAGTTTCACTGTCCTAAAATGCCTCTGAGCTATTAACCTTCTCACTGCTAAACACTGGCAACCACTGAGCTGTTTACCATCTCAAAGTTTACCTTTCCAAGTTGTCATGTGAATGCAATCATAGTACATGTAATGTTTTCAAACTGCCTTATTTCATGCATTAATATGAATTTAAAATTCATGAATAAAGCTACTATAAACATTCACACCCAGGTTTTTGTGTATACTTAAAATTTCAAGTCAGTTGAGTAAATATCTGAGGCAGGAATTGCTGGATTGTGTGGTAAGACTATATTTAGCTTCGTAAGAAGCTGCCAAACTGTCTTCCAAAATGGCTTTACCTTTTTGCATTTCCACGAACAATGAATGAAATTCTTGTTGTTCCATGTCTTCACCAGCAATTGGTATTGTTAACATTTTGGATTTTAATGATTCCAACATGCATATATCACTCTTCATTTCTCTCTCTTGTCCATTGTGACATTGTTATAATTCATATCACTTCTCCATGTGCTTTAATCACCTAATACATTGTTACTATTATTAATTTAAACAAACATATCTTTTTGATCCATTAAACATTTTAAAATTAAGATCGTAGTTTACTTTCATTTATTACTTCACTGATGATCTTCCTTTGCTTAGATTGATTCAGGTCTCTGATATATATCGTTTTCCTTCTGCCTGAAGAATGTCTTTTAACATTTGTTAGGCAGGTCTGCTGGTAATGAATCTCCTGTTTTGTTTGTCTGAGAAAGTCTTCATTTCTTCTTTACCTTCGAAGGATAATTTTGTTAGGTATAAATTCCAACTTGGTGGATGGTTCCTTTGAACATTTGAAATCTTTCATTCTCTACTTACTCTCTGTTATATTTATTCTGCTTGGCACTATCTGAGCTTCCTGGATTTTTTATTTCATTTTGAAAAGTTCTGAGCCATTACTATTTCAAATATTTTCTCTCCTACTTTTCTCCTTTCTCCTCATTCTGCTGTTCCAACGATGTGCATGTTATACCTTCAGACGCTGTCCTACAGTTCTTGGATGTTCTCTTCTGTTTATATGTTCTTATTTTGCTTTGCTTTTTAAAAAATATTTTTCTTTGCATTTCACCTTGGGAGATTTCTACTGACCTATCTTCAAACTCACTGACATACCCCTTCGTGGTCACCAGCAAGTATACTGATGAGCCCATCAAAGACGTTTCATTTCTGTTACTGCATTTTGCTTTCTAGCATTTTCTTTGATGATTTCTTAGAGTGTCTTTCTCTCTGCTTACATTACTCACTTGTTCTTGCTTGCTGTCTACTTTATATAGTGGAATCTGTTTCATATTCATCATATATATCCTAAATTTACTATCTCATAATTCCAAAATCTGTGTCACACTTGCTTTGTCTCTTCAGATTGTCTTTTTTTTTTCCCCTTGCTTTTTAGCATGCCTGGTTATTATTATTATTTTTTTTTGAATGCCGAAAATGCTGTAAGATCTTAGATACCTTACTTAGCCACTCTAAGTAACTCCATGTTCTTCATCTCTAAAATAATGCCGACATGAAGATTGCTTAAAATCAAGATCTGTGTAAAGGTGAGACATGGCAGCCAAGGTGAGGTGCATGATTTGACATTTCTTGGAGGTCAGTCTAGCTGATTTTAGGAAGTAGCGAGTTTTCTTTCTTCTTTGGATTTTCATGGCACTCCTTCTGTTTGAGGATGACAGAAATGGAGGGAGTGCTGAGAAAGGAGAATCAAATCCTGTATACCTGTTGGAAAGTAACTAAGCCTAACTAAGCCTAATGGTTACATAGGAAGCATTCCATCAGCCATCATTCTTGAGTGTGGAAATTGGTTTTCTCACACTAAGCACCAGGTCATTTCCTGAAGTTGTCAGATGGCATTTAAATCAACATCACTGCAGTTTTCTGTACTAAAGGCAAATGGGATGATAGTTATGATGGGAAATTTGGAGTCAGGAGAAAGCTGATCATATACCACCATTCACTCTATAATACTTTGAATCAAACTCATTTAATGAAAAATACACTCACAGGAAAAGATATTTTGCACAAGAAGAGGTTAAAAGAGCCTCTTGGAAAACACAGATGACAACACACACACATACACACATACACCAATCAATTATTTTAATCTCAAATTCTTTAATTGACTAGAAGTAATTTTAACATGCAGTTTTGCTCCTCTATATTTCAGTGCAAGGAAAGCTATGGAGTTGCCTGTTTGAGGAAAGTCTATAGAAATAGTTGGTAATTTACTACTAGAGATACAAAGCGTATACCTTGTATGTCAGCTTTTCTTAGCGTTGAAAGTAGTACCTGTGAAAGGCAGAATCATGGCTTCTCAACAATGTCCACATCTTAATCCTTGGATCCTTTGAAAGTGTTACCTTACACGGCCGAAAAGACTTGGCAGATATGAATAAGTTAAGCAGACTGAGATGGTTCCATAGAGGTGCAAATTGACATGGACATTGAGATTATCCAGAATTCCAGGTGGGTCAAATCTAATCTCCTGGGATAGTAAAAGCAAAGAAGCTCTCCTGGCCTGTGGTCACAGGGAAACATGATTAGTGAAGGGATGGTCAGAGAGATCCAATATTTCTGGCTTTTTAAGGTGGTGAAAAGAGGCTGGTGAGCCAAGAAATGGAGGTAGAAGCTGGAAAAGGTGAGGGAATGAATTTTCCTCCAGAGCCTCTAAAAAGTAACCACCTTGTTGATACCTTGATTTTAGCCCAGAGAGACAAGTGTCAGATTTCCAGTATACAGAATGGAGAATAAATGCATGCTGTTTCAAGTCAATAAGTTTGTGGCAGTTTGTTATAACAACAAAGAAAACTAACGCAGCACTATTTTAGAAACTAATGATATCATTTGTAATAGTCCTACCACTAGTCAAAAAGGAAAGCTTTTGTAGTTCTCCCAGTAAACTGTCCAGATCCTAGTACTGTATTTGACAGATTATCCACATGATATTAATGTCCTAGAAACAGTTCTGAACACTATTTTAATTCTGACTATTAAAAATCCGTTTAAAAAATATCAATCCTGAACTTCATGACAACCTCTCTCTTCATAGATTTAGGAGCACAGACAGAGTAGCTAAAATAATTTCCAATTTTTAGGAGACTAGACAGATCACCAAGACTTCAGATTTGCTGAGTGTGGTAAAAGAATCCGCCTGCCAATGTAGGAGACGCAGGAGACCCAGGTTCTATCTTTGGGTCAGGAAAACTGCCTGGAGGAGGAAATGACAACCCATTCCAATATTCTTGCCTGGGGAATCCTATGGACTGAGGAGTCTGGTGAGCTACAGTCCACGGGGTTGCAAAGAGTCAGACATGACTGAGCAACTGAGCACTCACACACAGACACACACACACAGACACAGACACACACACACAAACACACACATACTACTCTGCCCTAGCTGCAAATCTTTTACATGTTATTATAGGCTTCTCATATGAGTCACTGCATTTCCACATCTTATAGGTCTTATGGGCCACTGAAAAATTAAAGTATAAAGGAACATGGGCAGCAGTGTATTTTCTGAAGCTAAAGACAACCAGCAAACAATTGGGCCCCTGATCCTATTAATCATAGCAGAGGTCGGAGAAGGATATTTCAATGTAATTAAAGAAAACTCACATAATGATAAGAAATATGAAATTCTAGGTTTTCGTAACATATAAAAAGAAAATTGTCCAACATTTAGCAGTCCAAGGAATGAAAAGTTAGAGGGTACAAGTCATCCAAAACAACCTCTCTTAGCTCTTGGTATGTATGTTGCGGAAATCAATAAAATCTGCTTCAGGGAAAACTCAGCCAATTTAAATAAGAAATAAGCTCATGTGCCCATACATGTCAAATGAGTGAGAGTTTCATTTGTTGTTAATCCCCAAGAAGTTGACATTTTTAAAGAATGTATTTCTGCTTTCCAAAGATTTATCTGGGAAGACAGTTAGTAATAGAAGGACCCTAGAATTATCACCAAAATTGTGGTAATTGAGATCTGCTATGAAAAATATTCTGTAGGACAGTTTGGCATTATGGAATCCTTAGTATTGTTGCTACAGTTATTGTAATGGAATGATTTTTGCTTAAAAATTAGATAAAAGTACATTTGAACGCCACAGGAAAAGTGACAAAATAACCAACAATTATTTTCCCCAGAATGCAGTAACTGAAAACATGAAAACTTAAGTTTTTACAGCAAGTGAAAAAAATCTTTCTTTGTTGGGTGCACATAGGCAGTTTATTCTCAATTTTGCACTGCATCGTTTGGGAAATTTTAACTTTTCTTCTCTGATTTTAGCTTGATTTTGAGTCTACTGCTGCTGCTAAGTCGCTTCAGTTGTGTCCGACTCTGTGCGACCCCATAAACGGAAGCCAACCGGGTTCCCCTGTCCCTGGGATTCTCCAGGCAAGAACACTGGAGTGGGTTGCCATTTTCTTCTCCAATGCATGAAAGTGAAAAGTGAAAGTGAAGTCACTCAGTTGTGTCCAACTCTTAGTGACCCCATGGACTGCAGCCTACCAGGCTCCTCCGTCCATGGGATTTTCCAGGCAAGAGTACTGGAGTGGGGTGCCATTGCCTAGATGCATGTAATATTCCTGAGTACTGTCAGATAACTGTACGTTAAACAGAATGAATTCAGCGAATCTCAGTTCAGTTCAGCTGCTCAGTCATGTCGGGCTCTTTGGGACCTCATGGACTGCAGCACACCAGGCTTCCTTGTCCATCACCAACTCCCAGAGCTTCCTCAAACTCATGTCCATTGAGTCAGTGATGCCATCCAACCATCTCATCTTCTGTTGTCCCCTTCTCCTCCTGCCTTCAATCTTTCCCAGCATTAAGGTCTTTTCCAGTGAGTCAGTTCTTTGCATCAGGTGGCCAAAGTATTGGAGCTTCAGCTTCAGCATCAGTCCTTCCAATGAATATTCAGGAAATCAGTCCTAAAGGAAATCTGAGAATCTAGGATAGTTTGAACCTTTTACTGGATAACGAAAAATAAATTGTTTTAGAGAATTCATGCTAAAGATAAATAGAATCCAGTAAATCTAGTACTCCATGCTGTGCTGCTTGGCATAGTCCAAAATGAATTATGTGGACACACCTTGAAAAAAATAGAAGGAAATGCAAGTCAGAGAATGACACCTGTCAGAAATTAGATTATCTGACCTGGAGTGGGCAGCAATAGGAACAAGCATGTCAACAATAACACCAACTAGAAAGTTTTGACCACCTCTCTTCTCAATGAAATCATATGATTAATTCAGATGGAGTGACCAGATATTGGCTGAAGTTATTATGATCCCTGAGGAAAACAATCTTCCTTCTTTGCCACCTTTAGCAGTGTACAGAATTTGGAAATATTTCCTTTCGAGAATCTACATCTGGGCTACAGAGGTTTGCAACAACTATATATATATGTATTTGTAAATAAAGGACAAATTCCAGAGAGCATTCCCTTTGGTATTTAGTGACTGAAAAGTGAACACTTTTTCAGAGAAATGCAAACATTTTTTTTCATGCCTGGCTAATATCAATAGACATTTATTATGCACAAGATTGTGTTGTCATCTCTTAATAAATACTACTTGTTACAACAGCACTATGAGGTAACCATTGTTATCTCATTTTTCAGATGCAGAAGCTGCAGCTCAAATGATTGGCATTTGCCCAAGGTCATGCATGTAATATATAGTAGAGCCAGTAGGTGTGACTCTAAATATTCTCTGTCTCAGTTACAACAGGGAACTACTTCTGTGAGATGGGGTGGAGATGGGGGACTTGTTGCTTTATATTAATACTGCATCCCTCTCAGCTGCAGAGCTGTAGTCATGTATCCACAGCCAGGAAACCCACCCAAGATAAAAAGTAAGTTATGTGAAGTGTTGATGTCATTAACAAATCAATGTGGAACTCCTGGGAGCTGAATGGATGCGAAGACAGTCAAACACCTTACATGTCCTCTTTTTAATAGCAGCATAGCAGTGAGCAGTTTGATGGTAAGTAAATGGAAGTTTTTCATTTCCTCTATTTATGCAATAATTTGATAAACATTGGTATAGAGTTACTGTGTACCTGGAAATATTCTAGGTTATAAAGATCCATTGGTGGCTGAGAAACGTATCCTGCCTTCAGAAAGCTCAATATCTAGTGAGGAAGCCAGGGAAATGGGTAGTTTACGAAGATGTACAGTAAGTGTTCTGCTATACTAAAGCAGGATTCTCTGAGCACGTGTACAAGGATTGCCTCCTCCAATCTGGAGGACGAGAAAGGCTTCTCACACAAGGTAAAATTACCACAATGTCTGGTATTTTAAAGTTCTCAGTAAAAACAGACAAAAATGGCAATGAATAAAAGAGATTCAATTAGATTTTTGGAGAAGAATACTTTTGTATGTTTTACAAGCATGGATAAAACCTTGGATTATTGAAATCAACAGATCGAAGTCCATGAGCTCTTCAAGAGAAAGGACTCTATCTTAGACAAATTTATACTATCAGTACCTAGTATAACACCTAGAACCCAATAGGCATCTAACAAAAGGTTACTGAACTGAATCTGACAAAGCGTTGTAGTGGTCTTGTTTGATTGAAGCACCATGTTTAAGAAAGATATGATCACTAGAGAAGAAGAAAAGAACAATAAAAAGATGATTGAGATCTATGTATGAATTCTTGACCCCTAATTAAAATTTCTGAGTTTTTCTGCAGACCTGCTTCTGTAAAAATGGACTTGTTCTTGAGTCTGATCTGCTTCATCAAAAGTTCTCTTAAAGAATGTTAAAAACCATGAGTTGTGAGGAGCAACCAATCTATGCTTCTCATCTTGGTTAAAGAAGGTAGGATAAGATTGCCCTAATTCTAAAAAGTTAAGAATCACCTGCTTCCAAGTCTAGCTTAAGGATGAAAACTTAAGTTAGACAGTAGAATTAAATTTGAAGTGAACTTTAAAAAATAATAACAATGGAAATATGTCAGCATTCCTACTCAGTCTCAGTTGAAGCACATGCTTCCTTTCCTGCTCTCCAACTCTTCTACCACTGGGAGATTTGGGAGTGGAATTGGGAAAACCAGGAAGAGGGCAGTTTTGAAAGGTGAGATGGTATCATAAGAAAAGACTACAGAATTTTTGCAGAACTTAATCTCTACTAAAGGACAGAAATAGTACAACTGCCCAATACTTCCTACCACACAACTTAACCACCAGCAGACAGGAACAGATGTTAAGAAGAAAGCTCTTGACAGTAGGTTAAATCCCAGAACTCTAAAGATGGAGGCCATGCTCTTGTTGCAAGTTTTTATTAAAAAGGTCATTTTGGGGGAAAGAGAATATACACCAGAAGCAGTTGTAGTGTTTTTCTGCCTGTTTTTCATACTATGTATTGTTCCCAAAATCACTCATTTTTTTGAGAAAAAGAACAACTGAGTTTGATTAAAACAAATCTAGCTATATTAAATTATCACTTGAACCAAGCCCAACATGCTAGGGGAAATAAACCATTTTAACAAGAATTTAAATGATATTGTCTAGCATTCATGTAGCTGAAGAACCACCACATATTTCAATGTGGGGGACATCATGCTAAATGGGAAATGTATCAGGAAAGACTCTGCTGGTTGGAGAGAGGTTTCATGTCTAAACTTCCTTTATGATGGGCTTTCATGTTTCACAAGCTAATATGGATACATGCCATACCTGTCAGATCTGCAGTGTTAAGATCTTACAGGAAAATGTTACAGTTTCAGAGTGGGCATAAGCTAGAAATCAACAGGTGCCATGAATGTTTGCTAAACTGATCTGCATCAGGATTCTTGTTGTTGATCATTGCTCAGTTGCTCAGTCATGTCCAGCTCTTTTTGACCCATGAACTGCAGCACACCAGGCTTCTCTGTGCTTCACTATTTCCCAGAGTTTGCTCAAACTCAATTCATTCAGTCAGTGACTCAATTCAATTTATCCAACCATCTCATTCTCTGTCGCCCTCTTCTCTTGCCCTCAATCTTTCCCAGCATCAGAGTCTTTGCCAATGAGTTGGCTCTTCACATCAGGTGGCCAAAGTATTGGAGCTTCAGCATCAGTCCTTCCAATGAATATTCAGTGTTAATTTCCTTTATGATTGAGTGGTTTGATCTTGCTGTTCAAGGGACTCTCAAGAGTCTTCTCCAACACCACAGTTCAAAAGCATCAATTCTTCTGCACTCAGCCTTCTTTACAGTCCAACTCTCACATCCATACATGACTACTGGAAAATCCATAGCTTTGACTAGACAGACTTTTGTTGGCAAAGTGATGTCTCTGCTTTTTAATACACTGTCTATGTTTATTATAACATCAGGGTAAACACAGAAATGAAGGATATGTATTTAGAATTACTGACAGCAATTTGACAGTTATTTTGTATCTTTTGCATGTCACAATTTTTTAAAAAGCTAGGATTAACTTAGTGTATCTTTGCTTTAAATTTCACTTTTCTGGCCTCTGAGGGAGAGGGAGAGGGTGGGATGATTTGGGAGAATGGCACTGAAACATGTATACTATCATATAAGAAATGAAGCGCCAGTCTATGTTCAATACAGGATACAGGATGCTTGGGGCTGGTGTACGGAATGATCCGGGGAGATGGTGTGGGGTGGGAGGTGGGAGGGAGCTTCAGCATTGGGAGATCGTGTACACCTGTGGCTGATTAATGTCAATGTATGGCAAAACCAATACAGTATTGTAAAGTAGAATAAAGTATTAAAAATAATAAAAATTAAAAAATAAATTACATTATTAAAAAAAATAAATTTCACTTTCTGGTCATTATTTTTTAGTATATTTTACAAAGTTATATTTGGGATATTGGAATCTGTTTTAAATTTCATTTTCTGGTCTTTAATTTTTACTTTATTTTCCAAAGTTATCAGTCCTTAAGAAAGTGGAATTTTTTTTTCTAAAAAGTCCTTCTACCTATAGTTTGAGAACTTCCCTGGATTAGGGCTCATGCTGAGATGACCCTAGGGGCAGCCTGGGGCATGTGAAGGTAGAAAGAGGGGGTCAGTGTACACAGTTGCAAGTTCATCTTTCCTTGCTTTGGAGAAGCAACACACTGTTAATCTGTTTTAAATACTGTGTGTCTGCAGAATAGAAGATTGTTACAATGAGAGTTACAATAAGATTTATGCTGAGAAGGAGAAAAAGAAGTCATATAACTGAAGGACTAATGCAGAAGCTGAAGCTCCAATACTTTGGCCACCTGTTGTGAAGAACTGACTCACTGGAAGAAAAAACCCTGATGCTGGGAAAGAATGAAAGCAAGAGGAGAAGAGGATGACAGAGGGTGAGATGGTTGGAGGGTAACACCGACTCAAAGGACATGCGTTTGAGCAAGTTCTGGGATTTGGTGATGGACAGGGGAGCCTGATGTGCTGCAGTCCATGGGGTCACAAAGAGTTGGACATGACTGAGCAACTGAACTGAACTGAACTGATGCCTATAATAGCTCCCTCTAAACAGAGAGATAATTTATGTTGCTTTTATACCTGTATACTTCTCTCTGTCCCCTCATGTGTTTTCAGGGATGGGAGTTCAGCCTAAAATATGTGATCAGGTTGGAGGAGAAACTAATTTCAAAGTTTCTCTCTGTGTTTTGTGCTGTGGATGCACCAAGGAGTTGTCCTTGTTTAACAGACCTTTGGAACTCAAGTTGGGTTCGGGATAGAAATTCAAACTGATCTTTATGAGACACATTGGAAATTTGAAGGCTTTTGAAGACTAAGGTGGTGATGGAGAAAGAAAGAAAGAGTTGGAGGAAGATAACCTAGAGATGGGAGAAATTCCTAATGACAGAAAAGCTGTGGATTTTAGGACAGTACTGCTTAGTATTTCATTTTAAGGTCCTGTCCAAGCTATACTATTAATATTACAGGCAGGAATTTCCTTCCATTAGCCCAAATCGTCCTTAAAAGTCCATTTCCTCCAGTTGTTTTGTATTAATAGAGTTTGGGGATAGGAAGGAATGGAGTGGATGTGTTATGCATTTGTTCAAAGAGGAGTATTGGGTAAAATATCAACTCTGAGGCAAGTTCACCATTCCAAGGGCAGTGGTGGCAGAAGCAGAGACGCAGAACAGATATGGAGAATCCAACAGTCAGACAAGTTGGTGAGAAAAGCCCAGAGAGTCAAAGTGCT
Source organism: Raphicerus campestris (assembly GCA_006410735.1). Taxonomy (NCBI): domain Eukaryota; kingdom Metazoa; phylum Chordata; class Mammalia; order Artiodactyla; family Bovidae; genus Raphicerus; species Raphicerus campestris. The sequence continues at coordinate 378,263 of SJYW01038774.1, forward strand.
TCTTCTGCCTCTCCCCTGGCCATCACCTACAAAGATATTTTGTGGATGGGGACTGGATTTCTCACTGAACTTCAAATAGGAGCTCAAAGCATTCATTTCACATGTGACAGGAAGCATGAGATGATAATGCTGAGGGCTCTGGGGAGAGGAAAGCAGAACATAGACGGAGCTAGAAATTGTCACGCTGAATGAAGTAAGCAAAGACAAATATATGATATCGTTTACATGTGGAATAAAAAAAGGGTACATGAACTTATCTACAAAACAGACATAGAGTAACATATGTAGAAAACAAACTTACAGTTACTAGGGGATACAGGGGAAGGAGGAAGGATAACTTGGAAGACTGGGATTGACATATACACACTACTATACATAAAATAGACAACTAATATGGACCTCCTATATAGCACAGGGAACTCTACTCAACACTGTCTAATGACATATATGGGGAAAGAATCTAAAAATGAGTGGATATATGTGAATGTATAACTGAAACACTTTGCTGTACACCTGNTGAAAGACTGGGATTGACATATACACACTACTATACATAAAATAGACAACTAATATGGACCTCCTATATAGCACAGGGAACTCTACTCAACACTGTCTAATGACATATATGGGGAAAGAATCTAAAAATGAGTGGATATATGTGAATGTATAACTGAAACACTTTGCTGTACACCTGAAACTAACAACATTGTTAATCAACTATACTCCAAAAAAATTGTTTTTAAAAAAGAACCTGCAGCTGCTGCTAAGTCACTTCAGTCGTATCCGACTCTGTGTGACCCCATAGACGGTAGCCCACCAGACTCCCCTATCCCTGGATTCTCCAGGCAAGAACACTGGAGTGGGTTGCCATTTTCTTCTCCAATGCATGAAAGTGAAAAGTGAAAGTGAAGTCACTCAGTTGTGTCCAACTCTTAGTGACCCCATGGACTGCAGCCTACCAGGCTTCTCCGTCCATGGGATTTGCCAGGCAAGAGTACTGGAGTGGGGCGCCATTAGTGGCCTCAAAGCTTGTCAAGAACTTTCTATGTGCAAAGTGAAAGAACTTCATTTGGCATCTCATTTACTCTTTAACAAGACCTCAGTAGTTGAATTCTATCAGTATTGCATTTTATGAGTTTAGCAAAGCTAAAAACACAGTAGTGACAAATTGAAAATCACTGATTGAGACCAACCTCCTTCGTCTTTAAAGATAAAGATAAAACAGAAATCCAAAATACAACAGTAAGTGTCAGGGTCAAGTCTGAAAGAAGCCCAGAAGCTTTGCTAGAAACTTATTCTTTTACAAGAGAGCAGAGAAGGGTCCAACAGCATATTCTTGAAGAATTTAAATCTACACCTGGCAAATTAATTTTAAATGACAGCTTTCTTTCTTGACAACTTAAGTAGAAATGTTTCTGTTTAATCTGAGTGGCCAAGTTGAGTTTTCTCTCCTCATTCTCTTTTACCTTCTTCTGTTGCAAAATAAGAATAAAGGTGTGTTTCTCTAGCTGATTATTCCCATTAGAAAAAACATTCTGTAACAGCAAAAGTACCAGCTAAACACAGCTCTTTGTGGATAGATTAGCCTTATCTTGAGACTGACACCTCCATGTATGTACTTACCAGTCTCTCCAGTTTGGAGTAAACAATACCATGTGTGAATTCAGTAGGGTAGGCAATCAGTCATAAGAAGTTTGTTCTCTTTGAAAGGTTTCCCATTGATAGTTGAGTACCAGTGACACACCTTGTCTTACATCAAGGCATAAAGCACTGTCCCATCATCCTGGCAATCCCTGATATCACCCAGGGAAACATTCTTTCCTAGTATTTCTTGAATCATGATTCACTTATATTCACTTAGTTAATATGTGGCTTAATTAGTTTCCCAGACTCAGAAATGATGAGTTTGAGTCATTATTTCTTCCAGTTTATACTTAGAATTTTTTCATAGACATATAATCTAATTGAGACCTTAAATATCATCTTGTGAAATCCCTTTGATTACCCAGATGAGGAAACTGAGGTTTGGTTCCTGGTGCATAGCAGTTTTTATTGAACCATTTGATAGAACAAAACTTACTTGTGGGTCATATGGCAGACTTGTGAGNATATCATCTTGTGAAATCTCTTTGATTACCCAGATGAGGAAACTGAGGTTTGGTTCGTGGTGCATAGCAGTTTTTATTGAACCATTTGATAGAACAAAACTTACTTGTGGGTCATATGGTAAGTTGTGAGAAGAAATCCATTCTGGAAACATCTTGCTCATGGCCCTTTGTACTACATCGTCATCTTCCATCAACCTAAACACACATCTCTCAGTTACTCTGCAACTGCTCACAAAGAGGGAAATTTCAAGTATAAAGAGATAAGAGTCAATGGGGGAGGCTTGGTTTCTAAACCATTAGATTCTGCATCTATCTCAAGGCAATTGATGGGGACCCTATTTAAAAGAATGCTAAGCGAGCAAAGTAGAGGCAACTGAGAGCACCTCCTCCTTATGCGCCTCTGTTTCTGTCTGTTTTCCTTTCCTGAGTAGCAGCCTAAAAGCTACAGGTGGAAAGAGGCATAAGGCAGAGAGTAGCGAGCAGCAGAGCTGATAGAAAGCAGTGTCTGGAAACAGTAACTATTATCAATGTACCAGCCTTGGCAATAGTTTCAAGGGACATGTTAGACTTAAGCAGAGGCCAAAGGCAAAGTAACTATAGCCTAGTATTTCTGTGATGACTTGGAAACATCACTGAAACAATGTAATGCTTTCAAGAAGGGAGCCTATGAGAAAGACTTTTCCATCTTATCTCAAACCTGGGACACCAGGCCCTCCCACTGCAATGCAAATGGTTTCTGTCTACTCCAAAGGGAAGCTTAATAGAGTAAGCCAGTATTCAGTTCAGTTCAGTTCAGTCGCTCAGTCGTGTCCGACTCTTTGTGACCCCATGAATCGCAGCACGTGAGGCCTCCCTGTTCATCACCATCTCTCAGAGTTCACTCAGACTCACGTCCATCAAGTCCGTGATGCCATCCAGCCATCTCATCCTCGGTCGTCCCCTTCTCCTCCTGCCCCCAATTCCTCCCAGCCCCAAGGTCTTTTCCAATGAGTCAACTCTTCACATGAGGTGGCCAAAGTACTGGAGTTTCAGCTTTACCCTCATTCCTTCCAAAGAAATCCCAGGGCTCATCTCCTTCAGAATGGACTGGTTGGATCTCCTTGCAGTCCAAGGGTCTCTCAAGAGTCTTCTCCAACACCCACTTCAATATCATCAATTCTTTGGCGCTCAGTCTTCTTCACAGTCCAACTCTCACATCCATACATGACCACAGGAAAAACCATACCCTTGATTAGACAGACCTTAGTCGGCAAAGTAATGTCTTTGCTTTTGAATATACTATCTAGGTTGGTCATAACTTTTCTTCCAAGGAGTAAGCGTCTTCTAATTTCATGGCTGCAGTCACCATCTGCAGTGATTTTGGAGCCTCAAAAAATAAAGTCTGACACTGTTTCCACTGTTTCCGCATCTACTTGCCATGAAGTGATGGGACTGGAGGCCATGATCTTCGTTTTCTGAATGTTGAGCTTTAAGCCAACTTTGTCACTCTCCTCTTTCACTTTCATCAAGAGGCTTTTTAATTCCTCTTCACTTTCTGCCATAAGGGTGGTGTCATCTGCATATCTGACGTTCTTGATTTCTCTTGGCAAACTTGACCCCAGCTTGTGCTTCTTCCAGCCCAGCGTTTCTCATGATGTACTCTGCATAGAAGTTAAATAAGCAGGGTAACAATATACTGCCTCGACAAACTCCTTTTCCTATTTGGAGCCAGTCTGTTTTTCCATGTCCAGTTCTAACTGTTGCTTCCTGGACTGCATACAGGTTTCTCA
>SJYW01038774.1:429633-458051 GCA_006410735.1 Raphicerus campestris
AAAAAAAAAAAGAACTCATGGAAGAAATACACCTGTGAATGGAGCAATTGGGAAATTACATAGAATTTCTTGTTGTCAGGGAACCTGGAAGGAGGAAAGTTATAAGGGAACGGGTAGCAAATAAAAAGGAGACAGTAGTGGGAAGGGAAGGCTGAGGGAAGGGGAGAGAGAGAATGCTCTTATTTTGCTGAGAAAAAATGTGCTGAGAAAAGTGTCAACACAGAAATGGACAGTGTTCTTTAAAGTTAAGAGAAAATACCTCAGTACATTTAGTGCCACTGTTCCTAACTCTGTAAACTTCATGGGCAAAATGGTTTTGTAAATGCAAACATACAGACTCGGGGTTGGGAAGTCTCTACCACATCAGCCTCAAGACTGCCTTGACGGTCAGTAAGTCAAAGCTGATATGATTTTAACACAATATTTACACTTGGTTAATATGTACTGAAATCAGCTGCCTATTGTCACTATTTGACAATTCTTTCTTAATAAAACTTTGATTTGATTTTGATTGCTTTTTCCCTTTCTCTCTTTCCCCCTCTCTCTGGAGCCCATGTCAAATAAGACATTCTGTAGTTGCTTTAAAAAGATTAGTGGAGATTCCTTAAAAAACTGGAAGTAGAACTGCCTTATGACCCAGCAATCCCACTGCTGGGCATACACACAGAGGAAACCAGCATTGAAAGAGACACGTGTACCCCAATGTTCACTGTAGCACTGTTTATAATAGCCAGGACATGGAAGCAACCTAGATGTCCATCAGCAGATGAATGGATAAGAAAGCTATGGTACATATACACAATGGAGTATTACTTAGCCATTAAAAAGAATACATTTGAATCAGTTCTAATGAGCTGGATGAAACTGGAGCCAATTATACAGAGTGAAGTAAGCCAGAAAGAAAAACACCAATACAGTATACTAACACATATATATGGAATTTAGAAAGATGGTAACGATAACCCTGTATGTGAGACAGCAAAAGAAACACAGATGTATAGAACAGTCTTTTGGACTCTGTGGGAGAGGACGAGGGTGGGATGATTTGGAAGAATGGCATTGAAACATGTATAATATCATATAAGAAACGAATCACCAATCTAGGTTCAATGCAGGATACAGGATGCTTGGGGCTGGTGCACTGGGATGACCCAGAGAGATGGTATGGGGAGGGAGGGAGGAGTGGGGCTCAGGATTGGGAACACGTGTATACCCGTGGCAGATTCATGTTGATGTATGGGAAAACCAATACAGTATTGTAAAGTAAAATAAGAAAAAAAAAAAAAGGTTAGTGCTATAAAGGAGTTTGAGGCTTTTAACTTAAAAAAAAAAAATCTAGTGGAGATGATCAGTTTAAATTCTGCATGAGACTTTAAGCCTGCCCGTATTTTCATATGGTACATTTAAATGAAGATGCCAGAGCCACACATGACCTCAGTAACCAAAATCAAGCAAGGCTGCTGATTCCAACTTTTTAATTTCTTCTGTATGCAGGTGTTTATCATGTCTACAGCTGCCTACATGTAGAAGCATTGGAGCATTTTATCAGCTATTTTGTTTTCATTAGCCTGGCAACAAAATGGCATGTTCCACTTGGATCAGGATGGACTTTTGAAATGAATCACCAGTTAGAAGGTTGTTCCTTAACACTTTGCCTCCTCGCTTTAAATTATAGCAGCCAATGTCAGCTGATTGTCTCATGGACTGTAGATCATGTGAAATCTACAGGATCCACAAAATTTATTTTGGTTCCTTCTACAAGAAGGAAAAAGTAGATGCAAAGTAGAAACTTTAATCAGATACTTTTCCATCTCCATTGGTTCAAAGTAGCTGACCTAATATTTGCCTTTTGCTGTAGACAATGGCAATTGCTGGAGCCAAAATTATTGTCTTAGTGTATTGGTTTGGCTAGACCTCACATAATTTTGCCCCAATTTTATTTTTTTAGCAATGGCTCAAATTCTTTGTCCACTGAAGCCATAAAATATACATTCTTATGGAAAGGACTATATACTGTCAGTTATTGGTGATTAAGGATAGTCTCAGAGATATTGGCAAATGATGAAACTTTTTTCTGACACAAGCAAGGAGTATAACAGTATGGAGACTTTGGCAAAAGACATTATGGACATAAGATAAACCATGTGAAAAATCTAACAATCAATAAAGTTAGTGAAATTTCCTTAAAGCATACAAAAAATGGTGTACATGTCAAATTTCTTTGTAGATTAATACTACAATCAAAAGTTTTTTTGTGTTTTGGGTGAGTTTTTCCACTTATAAGTTTGCAAAAAATATATGTGTAAGTGGGAAATGAAAAAAGTGTTAAAATTAGGTATGTTCATGTCGATTGTTCTTTTGAACCAAGATTTATTTGGTCTCATAGATGGAGATCAAACCAGTCAATGCTAAAGGAAATCAATGCTAAATATTCATTGGAAGGTCTGATGCTCAAGCTGAAGCTTCAATATTTTGGCCATCTTCTTTGAAGAGATGACTCATTGAAAAAGACCCTGATGCTGGGAAAGATTTAAGGCAAAAGGAGAAGAGGGTGACAGAGGATGAGATGGTTAGATAGCATCAGCAACTCAATGGACATAAACTTGAGCAAACTCAGGGATATGGTGGAGAACAGGGAAGCCTGGCATACTGCAGTCTGGGGGTCACAGAGAGTTGGACATGACTTGGCAACTGAACAACAACACAAGATACATGCATGGACTTGTGGTCCTTTCTATATATGCCTAGTCTGTAAGGCCCAACAAAGGTCAATTGGGGAAACAAACCACATTTCTTTACCTTATTGATTTGAGTTTCATAAAGATAGGAGGTTAACGTACTTTCCTTGACGTTAGAATAAATTGCCATTAGAGGACGATATGATAGGCGGAATAATGGCCCCTCAAAATTGTCCATGTTCTAATCCTCAGAATCTATGAATATGGGCAGTGATATGACAAAAGCAAATTAAAGATACAGATGTAATTAGAGGTGCTAATTTGCTGACCTTTAAACAGATTATCCTGGATTATTTAGATGGGCTCAGTGTAATTACGGGGGTACTTAACAGTGGAAGAGGGAGACAAAAAAAGAAGTTAGAGTCTTGCCACAAGAGAACTGTTCAACCCTAAACACAGAGGATGTGAACCATGAATCAACTGTGTATCACAGGGAACTCTACTCAATGCTTTGTGGTAACAAAGAGGGGGAAGGGGTGTATGTGTACATGTATAGCTGCTTTGCAGCTGCATTTTGTGCTGCAGTCATGGGGTTGCAAGGAGTCAGACACAACTGAGCAACTGAACAACAACAACAGCATAGCTGATTACTTTGCTGTGTAGCAGAAACTGACACACATTGCAAAGCAACTATACTCCAATAACATTTTCTTTTTTAAAAATTGGATACTTATAAACAGGCTCCCCTAGAGCCTTCAGGAGGGAATACAGCTCTACTGACATCTTTGTTTTAGTCCATTAAGACCATTGTGGGGCTTCCCTTGTGGCTCAGCTGGTAAAGAATCTGCCTGCAATGCAGGAGACCTGAGTTTGATCCCTAGGTTGGGAAGACCCCCTGGAGAAGGGAAAAGTTACCCACTTCAGTATTCTGGCCTGGAGAATTCCACGGAATGTATAGTCCATGAAGTCACAAAGAGTTGGACAGGACTGAGTGATTTTCACTCACTTCAAGAGCGTTGTAGGACTTAGAAAAATAGTGCATCTGTGCAAATCCATGAATTTGGAGATAACTTGCTTTGGCAGCAATAGAAAACTAATACAAATGTTATCAGGTACACTAGAATATCAGTACTTGGAGAAAAATTGATCCCAGCCACAGAGTAGATTGAGGTAACATAGCTAAACTTCATGCTTCTGGCTTTGATACTGCATAAAATATCATAGACCTTTTGTTGTTCTTCAGTCACTCAGTTGTGTCTCACTCTTTGGGACCCCATGGACTGCAGCATGCCAGGCTGCCCTGTCCTTCACCATCTCCTGGAGTTTGCTCAAACTCGTGTCTATTGAGTAGGTGATACCATTCAACCATCTCATCCTGTCATCTTCTCCTGCGCTCAATCTTTCCCAGCATCAGGGTTTTTTTCTAATGAGTTGGCTCTTTGTATCAGGTAGCCAAAGTATTGGAGTTTCAGCACCAGTCTTTCCAGTGAATATTTAGGGTTGATTTCCTTTGGGATTGATTAGTTTGATCGCCTTGCTGTCCAAGGGACTCTCGAGTCTTATCCAACACCACAGACTGTTAACAATATATATAACAAGCTATAATGGAAAGAAAATAAAATCACTTGGAGGAAGATATGAAGAGAGAATTTAAAACCAGTGGAAAAAACTCAAAACTGGTAGAATTTTGAAGCAGACACAAGTATTCAGCTGGTAATGGGAATAAAATGTTCCAGCAGAGAAAAGAAAGAAATGAGTTACAACTAAAGTATGCAAGGGAGCTTAACATACTTCCTTGACATGTAAATTGGAAACCAGAGTGAAATTTCACCAGGTGAGGAAGATAGAAGGGTTTTGAAGACCTAGACCAAAGATATTTGGCATGAGTGTGGAAGGTATGTTTCAGAAACTACACTGTGCTTTGTGTGGGGTGACCTACAAGTTGAAAGGGAAAAGTAGATTTGGTCCAGATCATGCAAGGTCTTGGATATCTTCCTAAAATGTTTTGACTTTCTTACAAGCCAAAGGTCACAAACTAGAGGCTTGTGGAGGTATTTTAGTTGGCTCTCATAGTATTTTTGTATGTACTAGGGATTTTTCCTTTGTTTTATTGTGTTTTGTTTATAAGTTGAATTACAAAATTAAAAACATTTTTTAAATTGGGAGAACATAAAGTTCTAGACATCCAGCTTCACTTGGGAAAAAAATGACAGCAAAAATTTAAAACAGATGATTTGACCACATTTGACCTCATTTGACCACAATGGTTAGAGCCAAGTAGTTTCTGATGCCATAGTCTAAGCCTGCTCTTGCCATTCTACAGTTTCTAAACTCTCCACCACTCATCTTGTTAAGATATCTGCCCACCTAAGAAATATTTATACCTGCTGACTTCCATGGGCATTTGTGTTTGCAACCTCTGCTGTAAACAAGTGGTAAACATTGAAGAGTTTTAAGGTCAAATCTGTGATTTGGAGAGTAAACCCTAGTAGTAATCTTAAGATACCTTCTTGCTTTCTGATGGCACATTATGTGTATATCTGCCATTGCACTTACAACATTAGTACCACATTAGGTTAAAATGATCTATTTCTGTGTTCACTGTCTCCTCTTATAGACAGTGAAATGTTACAAAAGGTCATAGATATTCCTTATTCTCCTGTGATTCTTTGTTATCTAGTGTCCTGGTTGGCAAGTACTAGACACTGAATGAAAGACAAGGATGGGTGAAACTCTAGAGGGAGAGATAGGAAGGGAGAATATTAACCTTATCTCAGGGAAATATAATGAAGGCTGAATTAAGGTGGACCAATGATCATGATAAGAAAGTCCAATTATCAAAGATATTTAGAAAGAAGAATTAATTGGATTTGGCAACTGATNAAACTCTAGAGGCAGAGATAGAAGGGAGAATATTAACCTTATCTCAGGGAAATATAATGAAGGCTGAATTAAGGTGGACCAATGATCATGATAAGAAAGTCCAATTATCAAAGATATTTAGAAAGAAGAATTAATTGGATTTGGCAACTGATTTGGTAAGGAAGATGAAGAAAAAGGAATTAAAAAATGGCCCTGAGATTATCATTAGACTATGTGGAGTTATTTATCATGATTTATTGTTCACCAATTCAAAGAGAGTTACTATTCCATCCCAAAACTTGAGCCTCCTCTATTCCACAGAGCATGTGGTAGGAAGTGTTCCTACTGAGAAGCAGTAGAAAAGCTCAATGGGCACAACAGAAGGTACATGAAGAATCTTCTGGAATACTGGTAATGTTTTGTTTCTTGATGCAGGTGCTGGTCACACCTGGCAAATTTTTCCAAATTTTATTGAGCTGTATGTATGCAATTTGTATATTGTTTGTATGCTCATTATACCTTGATAAATTTGTTTTAACTTTCAGGCTTATTTCAGGGGAAATGTCCATGTTCATCACTAGCTGAAAGACAAATCAATCTTTGACCAAATCTTTGACTGATTTGGCACTAATCCCAAATATGTTCATAGTAGGTACAAGAAATGTTGTCTTCAATTACTTGACTCAAATTGATTTTCAATTTAGTCGGGAATGTGCTTTTTATCCCCTTTCCCCCAACCTCTAAGAAAAGAAAAGCTGCTGGCTAGAAACAAAAAGATTTGGATTGGTCAGATCCCATTCCCTTCTTACTGTGTGTGCTATGTGTGCATGCTCAGTCACTCAGTTATGTCTGACTCTGTGAGACCCCAGGTATTGCAGCTTGTCAGGCTTCTCTGTCTATGGAATTTTACAGGCAAGAATACTGGAGAGGATTGCCATTCCCTTCACCAGGTCATTTTCCTGACCCAGGGATCATACCTGAGCTTCCTGCATCTTCTGCATTGGCAGTTGGATTCTCTACCACTGCCCAACCTGGGAGGCCCCCTTACTACGTGCAGCCTTGGGAAAATAAATTAATTTCTCTAATGCTGAGTTTCCTCATCTGTAGAATGATGAGTGCATAATACCATAACAATTTATTTATATGACTTTGTGAGGATGAAGCTAGCTTATCTCAACATGTAAGTCATTTGCAACCCCATGGAGGGTACCCCACCAGGCTCCTCTGTCCATGGGATTCTCCAGGAAAGAATACCAGAGTGGGTAGCCATGCCCTTCTCCAGATTATCCTGAACCAGAATCACGCCTGGGTCTCCTGCATTGCAGGTGGATTCTTTACCTGCTGAGCTAGGAGGGAAACCCAGTTTATCTCAAAGTACTTTTTAAATCATGTTCAGTTCAGTTCAGTCACTCAGTCGTGTCTGACTCTTTGTGACCTCATGAATTGCAGCACGCCAGGCCTCCCTGTCCATCACCACCTCCTGGAGTTCACTCAAACTCAAGTCCATAGAGTCGGTGATGCCATTCAGCCATTTNTAGCCCCGTGCTAAGAAGTTTCCCAAGACACAGAAATTTCAGTGCTAAATCGAGAAATCTCCCCTTAAGTCCAGCTCCCGTTTTCATTAGCAGCTGTGAAATTAGAAAATGAGTTCACATTCACTTGTTTATGCATACAAAACCTCCAGAAGGATGTGGAAGAAAGTAACAATAGTGAAGTGAATTCGCTCAGTCGTGTCTGACTCTTCGCGACCCCATGGACTGTAGCCTATCAGGCTCCTCCGTCCATGGGATTTTCCAGGCAAGAGTGCTGCAGTGGATTGCTATTTCCTTCTCCAGGGGATTTTCCCGACCCAGGAATCAAACCGGGGCTTCCTGCATTGCAGGCAGACACTTTACTGTCTCAGCCACTGGGGTGCTGGCCTATTTTATTATAAGTGAGGCTGGTGAGGAAGTGATTGGATGGAAGACTGAGACTGAAGAGCATTATTTCCTTCTATGGATATTTAAAAATTTTATTCTGTATGAACTGAATAGTTATTCCAAAATTAAATAAGCAAGCAAATAATCAAATGCATCAGAAAAGGCTGTCTGATTTGTGAGGAGAAATAAGATAATTTCTTAGGTAGAGAGCAAGTGTCTAGGTAATTTATATAGTTGAAGGACTTGGAAACTTTCTTGCAAAATGTATTTCTTTATAACATCTGACAACCAGCTTTGGGATAATGAATACAATGCAATATACTGCCCTTTGAGAACAAGGAATGGCAGGTTGTTTTACCCTAGTCAAAAAGAGCAAGTCTAAGCTGCTCTTGAATTTCTGAATTGACCAGACAGTCTCAACACAGGCCATAAAACTACTATCTGAAAGAAAATAGATGGCATTCAAACCAAATCAGCCTGTGAGCAACTGCATATTTACCTCAATTTGGACACACAACCTGTCTCACAGACTATTCTTCTTTATACTGCTCATGTTCACTGTAGGAAGAAACTCTGTCAAACATTTAATTTAATAGAAAAATTCTGTATAAAACTTAAGCTTATTTGCAAATTTACCTTTTTTTCAAAATGTTTGTTTTCCCATTGTTTGGGGCCAATAGAGAAAGAGGAAGGTAACGGAAAGAACAGAAATAGTTCCTGGTGTGCTGAATGCATGAATGTGTTTTGTGTGCAATTGTGGACATACGTTCTTGCTTTTGAACCAAGAACATTGATGGTGTAAGTTTTAGTCCAAAAGCAAGAGACAACCAATGTCCTGGCTCAAATAGTCAAGCAGAGAGAAAGAGAGAGGTCTCTCTCTCTTCCACTTTTTGTCCTGTGAAGGCCCTCAAGAGACTGGATAATTCCTGTCGACATGGGAAGGGCAATCCACTTTACTCAATCTATGGATGAAAGTGCTCACCTCATCCAGAAATACCTGCATGGACACAGCTCAAAGTAAAATTTAGTCAAATATCAGAGTGCCTTATGAACCAGTTAAAATGACACATAAAATTAACCACAATAGTTGAGATCAGAGATACACAGAAATGGGTAAGATACAATTCAAAGTTACAAACAACTCACTGAAAACAATGGGCAGAAGATCTAAACAGACATTTCTCCAAAGTAGACATACAGATGGCCAGCAAAATAACATGAAAAGATGATCAACATCACTAATTATTAGAGAAATGCAAATTAAAACAACGAGATATCACCTCTCACCAGTCAGAATGGCCACCATCAAAAACTCTGTAAACAATAAATGATGGAAAGGATTGGAGAGAAAGGAACCCACTAACAGTTGGTGGGGATGTAGGTCGGTACAGCCGTATGGAGAACAATATGGAGTTTCCTCAAAAAGCTAAAACTAGAACTACAACATGTCCCAGCAATCCCACCTCTGGGAATATATCTGGAGAAAACCATACTTTTCCTGACCCAGGAATCAAACCAGGGCTTCCTGCAATGCAGGCAGACACTTTACTGTCTCAGCCACTGGGGTGCTGGCCTATTTTATTATAAGTGAGGCTGGTGAGGAAGTGATTGGATGGAAGACTGAGACTGAAGAGCATTATTTCCTTCTATGGATATTTAAAAATGTTATTCTGTATGAACTGGATAGTTATTCCAAAATTAAATAAGCAAGCAATGAACTCCAGTGTTCATTGCAGAAGTGTTTACGACAGCCAGGACATGGAAAGAGCCTAAATGTCCATCAACGGAGGAATGGGCAAAGAAGATGTGGTATATTACTTAGCCATAAGTCAGAGATGCAGATAGACATAGAGACTGTCCTACACAGTGAAATAAGTCAGAAAGAGGAAAAAAATATCAAAATATATCACTTGAATGTGAAATCTAGAAAAATGGTACAAATGAACTTATTTGCAAACCAGAAATAGAGGCAACTGTAGAGAACAAATGTATGGATATTAAGGGTGGGAAGGGGAAGGTGGGATGAACTGGGAGATTGGGACTGACGTATATACACTGAAAGTGAAAGTGGCTCAGTTGGATCCGACTCTTTGCAACCCCATGGACTATACAGTCTGTGGAATACTCCAGGCCAGAATCCTGGAGTGGGTGGCTGTTCCCTTCTCCAGCAGATCTTCCCGACCCAGGTATGGAACTGGGGTCTCCCACATTACAGGTGGATTCTTTACCAACTGAGCTATCAGGGAAGCACTACTATAGCTAAAATAGCTACTAATGAGAACCTACCGTATAGCACAGGGAACTCTAGACAATGCTCTTTGGTGACCTAAATAGGAACAAAATCTAAAAAGCAGGGATTTATGTATATGCATAGCTGATTCACATTGTTGTACAGTGGAAGTGAGCATAACAGTGTAAAGCAACTCTGCTTTGGTAAAAATTGAAAGAAAAGAACTAGTGTTAAAATTCTGGAAATGGTTGGGCATGATATATTTAAATTGCCCAAATGGCATAGACTGAAAGATGACACTCTTGAAATCAGATGTCCAGTCTGAAACAGAGAAGGCTCTAGAAGGAAAGACTGCCTGAAGGTGTTTTGGGGATATTCAGTGCAGCTGGAGAAGTGGACAGTGGATAATGGGGCTAGTGCTGTATTGCAAGTAGCATCAAAAACAAGTAGCATGAAGTGGCAGGATATGCTGAAAAGAAGGAGATGAAATGTGGGCAGAGGAATCAAGGAGCAGGCATGAACTGGAAATGAAGCAATCAGCCTCAGGAAATCTAAGTAAAATGGGGCTGGGCAGGAATTCATCTTTAAAAGTCTGTTCCCAAGTCAGGAAAAGGATGGGAATGTATGGACCAACAAAAGACAGATTCCAGTTCTAGAGGGTCTGAAAACACAAGGCAAATTTTCAAACTGAACTTGGGTGCAAGGACAAACAGAAATATGTTGTCCCAGAATTTTCCTCACATAATACACAAAAACAATTCAAACAGGATCAGAGGCTAAAATGCAAACTAAAACTATAAATTCTAGAAAATAAACAAAAAATTTCATAAACTTAGGTTAACAAAAAATTACTAGATAAAACACAAAAATGATTCATAATTTAAAAAAAACATAAGAAGCTGGATTTCATTACAACTTTGTACTGCCCTTCAAAATACCATTAAGAAAATGAAATTGCAAGCAGCAATTCATAATATGTATATTTGAGAAATGAACTGAACTCAGAATAGACACAAAAATCTTCCCAGGTGGCGGCTTCCCAGGTGAAGCTAGTGGTAAAGAATCTGCCTGCCAATGCAGGAGACACGAGACACAGGTTCAATGCCTGGGTCTGGAAGATGCCCTGGAGGAAGGCATGGCAACCCACTCCAGTACTCTTGCCTGGAGAATCCTATGGACAGAGGAGTCTGGCAGGCTATAGTCCATGAGTGCATGCACATGCACACACACACGCACACACACACGTTCTTATGGTAGCCATTCCCTTTTCCATGGGATCTTCCCATTCCAGGTATCAAACCCAAGTCTCTTGCACTGCAGGTGGAATTTTTACCAGCTGAGCTACTAGGGAAGTCCCTAATAAGACAAACAACCTGATAAAAAATTTACAAAACTGTAACCAAAACTTTAGAAAAGAATATATACCCATGGTCAATGAGCACATGAAAAGATACTCAAATAATTATATATCAAGGAGATGAAGTTTAAAAACAATAAACTATAACTGCACATCGATTAGAAACAGCTGAACTTTTAAGACTACTGGGTTTGTATGTATGTATTTAGAGGGATTTAATGGCAAAACTAATTTATGACTCGTATAGAAGAATGTCCAAAAAGAGCTAAGAAATCTTTTAGAAAGAATATTGAATTGATAAATTGCTTCTTTGTCTCTTTTCACAGACTTTGCTTTAAAGTCTATTTTATCTGATATGAGTATTGCTACTCTGTTATGGGGAGGGAGGAGGGAGGGAGGTTCAGGATGGGGAACATGTGTATACCTGTGGCAGATTCATGCTGATGTATGGCAAAACCAATACAATATTGTAAAATTGTAAAGTAGTTAACCTACAATTAAAATTAATAAATTTATATTTTTTTAAAAAGAATATTTATGGGAAGCTGCCTTACTGCACATTTATTTGTACTTACCACAAAACTACTGTGATCACAATAGTATGACATTGCTACAAACAAGAAAAGTATGAGTAAAATAGACTAAAATACTCTGGAAACAGATCCAAGTATATAAATGGAACTTAATATCCAAAAAAGGAACATTCCAAGGGGGCAGGAAAAGAATAATCTAACTATATTTAAACAAATCTTTCTAGCAAATTGACTCCATTCAACTAATCAAAAATAAAAATTAGGATTGAGTTTTCTGTACTTTTTTTAAAAAGTCTTTATTGATACATTTATGTCTTTTCTGATAGCATGAATATAGAAAAAGGGGGGAATAAAAGAATGGAAGGTGTTTTTACTGATTACTTAAAGGGGTGGAACTGGACGGAGTTGAGAGAGGAAAATTAAATTGTTACTAATGATAACATTAGTATAATGTTACTATGCATATTTACTATATTATGAATGAAAATATGAATATACTTTTGGACTTCATTTGTTATTGTTAGCAGGATTAAAATTTGAAAACTAAACTTAGAAAAGATCCAGCACTTTGCCTATATGCTTATTGTTTCAATAAGCATATATTATTGCTTTAAGAAAAAATGAAATGTAGAGTCGAAATGTATCTGTGAAAATTCAAGCCTATATTTATTTGCCTTTCTCTTTGGCTTTTCCCTTCCTTTCCTTCCTTCCTTCTTTCCTTTCTTCTTAAAATAAGGAAACATATTTCAGTTAATCTTTCATACCAGGGTTGTAATCAGAGTGTTCTAATAATTGTTTTTGTTAATTATTTTCCTCCATAATGAAAATATATAAAATACTCAAAGCCAACAGATCACAGCCTAGGTGAAGAAGTTTGGGATTCCAAGAGAATGGAATAAGTGACTGGTGATGGTAAAGCTTTAAATGGAAGTAGGTAGCACTCAGTGACCTAGGATTCTACACTGTATGCTGGGGAATTTGCACTTGATTCTGAGCTTGACGGGGAGCTGGAAGGTTTTGAGCTGTTCAGGAACATGGTGAGACATGTAACCCTAGGGCTTGTGTGTAGAAAGAACCTGGCAAAACAAAGGTAAATCCCCTGATGTGTGGACCTGAAAATCCCTTCTCCTGGCATACTCAATTCTGCTTTAATTCTAAAATGATACAAGTGTAATTCTGAAACAGTTCCATATGCCAGCAATCTATTTCTACTATGACTCAGAGATCTCCGTAATTTAGTGCTTTTTTGCCTGAGAGAAATTGAGTTTCTTTTGGACTGTTGAAAGCATTTATACCTTCCTAAATGGAATTATGTTACCAAAGACATAATTGATAGTACTTCCTGTCCCACACGTAAATGTTTTCTCAGTTCACAAGTACAAATATGATTATAAAACATAACTCCAAAAGCTCCACAATTAAGTTCNTTGATGGGGAGCTGGAAGGTTTTGAGCTGTTCAGGAACATGGTGAGACATGTAACCCTAGGGCTTGTGTGTAGAAAGAACCTGGCAAAACAAAGGTAAATCCCCTGATGTGTGGACCTGAAAATCCCTTCTCCTGGCATACTCAATTCTGCTTTAATTCTAAAATGATACAAGTGTAATTCTGAAACAGTTCCATATGCCAGCAATCTATTTCTACTATGACTCAGAGATCTCCGTAATTTAGTGCTTTTTTGCCTGAGAGAAATTGAGTTTCTTTTGGACTGTTGAAAGCATTTATACCTTCCTAAATGGAATTATGTTACCAAAGACATAATTGATAGTACTTCCTGTCCCACACTTAAATGTTTTCTCAGTTCACAAGTACAAATATGATTATAAAACATAACTCCAAAAGCTCCACAATTAAGTTCCAAATCCTTTATGTATTTGTTTATCAATCATATATGGGTAATATTGTCTCTGTCCTTTAGAGTCCTAGCTACCAAATGGAGGCACTGATTTTTGATAAAACTGTTTGATAAGCCTCTAGAACAATTCAGACCTCTTTAGGGTCCACAGTAAAAATTTCTCTTGCAAAATCAGTGTCTGGTTTTCCTTTCGTTTTAGGCATAAAATAAAAAATTACATTTTTCCAGCCCTACTACAGTTAGGTGGGGCCATGTGACTGGTTGTCATCAAAGGACTAAAATAAATGGAAGTGACACGTGTCACTTCTGGGAAGAAACACGGGGAATGGATGTGTGAGGTCTCCATGCTATCTTTTCTTTGCCCTAGTAACCAAGAAGGCCGTGATTTTTTTTTTTTTTTTCTGTTAGCCTGGATCCCTGAGTGACTGTGAGAAACAAAGCCCTCTGCTCCTCTCCTTCCCTAAAGTGCATTGGGTATATACTCAAGACCAAGAAATAAACATTGATATTCTAAGTTACTGATATACTAGGCTTCATTTGTTACTGCAGCATTCTTGGCTTATGCTATCTAATAGTTTCAAATACTCCTCTGAGACTCAGATGACTACTCTGTACTCTGGCCTCAACTAGATGCATATTCAAATAGCATTTTAAATAAACAATATGACTAAGCCTCTTATTTAAGCCCCATCACAGATGGATATCAAAGAATATTTAGCTTTTTTCCCAGCATACAAAGTGATTGTGTGTGTGTGTGTGTAGAAATACTTTTGATTTGTTTTATAATTGTTTAGAAGTTATCTGATTTTGGAGCTTAAAGTTGGTGAGTTGATATAAGAAAATCAGTTAAGTCAATCTTATGTTGTGCATCAAAACAAGACTCAGTCTGTCATTCAGCACACTAACTGTAGTTAAACCAAACGAGTAGCTTACTGTTCAGGAACAAGAAGGAAACAGCTAAGTATTTGCTAAATGGACCAGATTTGGACTGGAGGATGGAGTTGTAGAGGTGTCTGCTTTCCCTGGGAGACTGAAATTGTGAACTGAAAAGAACCCTTTGCCATTCTGACTTGCTTACTTCAGAGAAAGTGTATAACTTTCTGTTTCTCAGAAAGAAAAAAAGAAAAAGGAATNAGCTAAAATAGCTACTAATGAGAACCTGCCGTATAGCACAGGGAACTCTAGACAATGCTCTTTGGTGACCTAAATAGGAACAAAATCTAAAAAGCAGGGATTTATGTATATGCATAGCTGATTCACATTGTTGTACAGTGGAAGTGAGCATAACAGTGTAAAGCAACTCTGCTTTGGTAAAAATTGAAAGAAAAGAACTAGTGTTAAAATTCTGGAAATGGTTGGGCATGATATATTTAAATTGCCCAAATGGCATAGACTGAAAGATGACACTCTTGAAATCAGATGTCCAGTCTGAAACAGAGAAGGCTCTAGAAGGAAAGACTGCCTGAAGGTGTTTTGGGGATATTCAGTGCAGCTGGAGAAGTGGACAGTGGATAATGGGGCTAGTGCTGTATTGCAAGTAGCATCAAAAACAAGTAGCATGAAGTGGCAGGATATGCTGAAAAGAAGGAGATGAAATGTGGGCAGAGGAATCAAGGAGCAGGCATGAACTGGAAATGAAGCAATCAGCCTCAGGAAATCTAAGTAAAATGGGGCTGGGCAGGAATTCATCTTTAAAAGTCTGTTCCCAAGTCAGGAAAAGGATGGGAATGTATGGACCAACAAAAGACAGATTCCAGTTCTAGAGGGTCTGAAAACACAAGGCAAATTTTCAAACTGAACTTGGGTGCAAGGACAAACAGAAATATGTTGTCCCAGAATTTTCCTCACATAATACACAAAAACAATTCAAACAGGATCAGAGGCTAAAATGCAAACTAAAACTATAAATTCTAGAAAATAAACAAAAAATTTCATAAACTTAGGTTAACAAAAAATTACTAGATAAAACACAAAAATGATTCATAATTTAAAAAAAACATAAGAAGCTGGATTTCATTACAACTTTGTACTGCCCTTCAAAATACCATTAAGAAAATGAAATTGCAAGCAGCAATTCATAATATGTATATTTGAGAAATGAACTGAACTCAGAATAGACACAAAAATCTTCCCAGGTGGCGGCTTCCCAGGTGAAGCTAGTGGTAAAGAATCTGCCTGCCAATGCAGGAGACACGAGACACAGGTTCAATGCCTGGGTCTGGAAGATGCCCTGGAGGAAGGCATGGCAACCCACTCCAGTACTCTTGCCTGGAGAATCCTATGGACAGAGGAGTCTGGCAGGCTATAGTCCATGAGTGCATGCACATGCACACACACACGCACACACACACGTTCTTATGGTAGCCATTCCCTTTTCCATGGGATCTTCCCATTCCAGGTATCAAACCCAAGTCTCTTGCACTGCAGGTGGATTTTTTACCAGCTGAGCTACTAGGGAAGTCCCTAATAAGACAAACAACCTGATAAAAAATTTACAAAACTGTAACCAAAACTTTAGAAAAGAATATATACCCATGGTCAATGAGCACATGAAAAGATACTCAAATAATTATATATCAAGGAGATGAAGTTTAAAAACAATAAACTATAACTGCACATCGATTAGAAACAGCTGAACTTTTAAGACTACTGGGTTTGTATGTATGTATTTAGAGGGATTTAATGGCAAAACTAATTTATGACTCGTATAGAAGAATGTCCAAAAAGAGCTAAGAAATCTTTTAGAAAGAATATTGAATTGATAAATTGCTTCTTTGTCTCTTTTCACAGACTTTGCTTTAAAGTCTATTTTATCTGATATGAGTATTGCTACTCTGTTATGGGGAGGGAGGAGGGAGGGAGGTTCAGGATGGGGAACATGTGTATACCTGTGGCAGATTCATGCTGATGTATGGCAAAACCAATACAATATTGTAAAATTGTAAAGTAGTTAACCTACAATTAAAATTAATAAATTTATATTTTTTAAAAAAGAATATTTATGGGAAGCTGCCTTACTGCACATTTATTTGTACTTACCACAAAACTACTGTGATCACAATAGTATGACATTGCTACAAACAAGAAAAGTATGAGTAAAATAGACTAAAATACTCTGGAAACAGATCCAAGTATATAAATGGAACTTAATATCCAAAAAAGGAACATTCCAAGGGGGCAGGAAAAGAATAATCTAACTATATTTAAACAAATCTTTCTAGCAAATTGACTCCATTCAACTAATCAAAAATAAAAATTAGGATTGAGTTTTCTGTACTTTTTTTAAAAAGTCTTTATTGATACATTTATGTCTTTTCTGATAGCATGAATATAGAAAAAGGGGGGAATAAAAGAATGGAAGGTGTTTTTACTGATTACTTAAAGGGGTGGAACTGGACGGAGTTGAGAGAGGAAAATTAAATTGTTACTAATGATAACATTAGTATAATGTTACTATGCATATTTACTATATTATGAATGAAAATATGAATATACTTTTGGACTTCATTTGTTATTGTTAGCAGGATTAAAATTTGAAAACTAAACTTAGAAAAGATCCAGCACTTTGCCTATATGCTTATTGTTTCAATAAGCATATATTATTGCTTTAAGAAAAAATGAAATGTAGAGTCGAAATGTATCTGTGAAAATTCAAGCCTATATTTATTTGCCTTTCTCTTTGGCTTTTCCCTTCCTTTCCTTCCTTCCTTCTTTCCTTTCTTCTTAAAATAAGGAAACATATTTCAGTTAATCTTTCATACCAGGGTTGTAATCAGAGTGTTCTAATAATTGTTTTTGTTAATTATTTTCCTCCATAATGAAAATATATAAAATACTCAAAGCCAACAGATCACAGCCTAGGTGAAGAAGTTTGGGATTCCAAGAGAATGGAATAAGTGACTGGTGATGGTAAAGCTTTAAATGGAAGTAGGTAGCACTCAGTGACCTAGGATTCTACACTGTATGCTGGGGAATTTGCACTTGATTCTGAGCTTGACGGGGAGCTGGAAGGTTTTGAGCTGTTCAGGAACATGGTGAGACATGTAACCCTAGGGCTTGTGTGTAGAAAGAACCTGGCAAAACAAAGGTAAATCCCCTGATGTGTGGACCTGAAAATCCCTTCTCCTGGCATACTCAATTCTGCTTTAATTCTAAAATGATACAAGTGTAATTCTGAAACAGTTCCATATGCCAGCAATCTATTTCTACTATGACTCAGAGATCTCCGTAATTTAGTGCTTTTTTGCCTGAGAGAAATTGAGTTTCTTTTGGACTGTTGAAAGCATTTATACCTTCCTAAATGGAATTATGTTACCAAAGACATAATTGATAGTACTTCCTGTCCCACACGTAAATGTTTTCTCAGTTCACAAGTACAAATATGATTATAAAACATAACTCCAAAAGCTCCACAATTAAGTTCCAAATCCTTTATGTATTTGTTTATCAATCATATATGGGTAATATTGTCTCTGTCCTTTAGAGTCCTAGCTACCAAATGGAGGCACTGATTTTTGATAAAACTGTTTGATAAGCCTCTAGAACAATTCAGACCTCTTTAGGGTCCACAGTAAAAATTTCTCTTGCAAAATCAGTGTCTGGTTTTCCTTTCGTTTTAGGCATAAAATAAAAAATTACATTTTTCCAGCCCTACTACAGTTAGGTGGGGCCATGTGACTGGTTGTCATCAAAGGACTAAAATAAATGGAAGTGACACATGTCACTTCTGGGAAGAAACACGGGGAATGGATGTGTGAGGTCTCCATGCTATCTTTTATTCGCCCTAGTAACCAAGAAGGCCGTGATTTTTTTTTTTTTTTCTGTTAGCCTGGATCCCTGAGTGACTGTGAGAAACAAAGCCCTCTGCTCCTCTCCTTCCCTAAAGTGCATTGGGTATATACTCAAGACCAAGAAATAAACATTGATATTCTAAGTTACTGATATACTAGGCTTCATTTGTTACTGCAGCATTCTTGGCTTATGCTATCTAATAGTTTCAAATACTCCTCTGAGACTCAGATGACTACTCTGTACTCTGGCCTCAACTAGATGCATATTCAAATAGCATTTTAAATAAACAATATGACTAAGTCTCTTATTTAAGCCCCATCACGGATGGATATCAAAGAATATTTAGCTTTTTTCCCAGCATACAAAGTGATTGTGTGTGTGTGTGTGTGTAGAAATACTTTTGATTTGTTTTATAATTGTTTAGAAGTTATCTGATTTTGGAGCTTAAAGTTGGTGAGTTGATATAAGAAAATCAGTTAAGTCAATCTTATGTTGTGCATCAAAACAAGACTCAGTCTGTCATTCAGCACACTAACTGTAGTTAAACCAAACGAGTAGCTTACTGTTCAGGAACAAGAAGGAAACAGCTAAGTATTTGCTAAATGGACCAGATTTGGACTGGAGGATGGAGTTGTAGAGGTGTCTGCTTTCCCTGGGAGACTGAAATTGTGAACTGAAAAGAACCCTTTGCCATTCTGACTTGCTTACTTCAGAGAAAGTGTATAACTTTCTGTTTCTCAGAAAGAAAAAAAGAAAAAGGAATATTCTCAAGTCACATAGAAAGACCTTCTTAACATCCAAGGGCTCTTCTGAGAAACTGTTGGTGAAGGAAATAAAAAAGTATCAAAATCCTCCAGACATATTAAACACTGAGAGGTAGAAGTGTTTTCAAATCAAGTTATGATTTACCAAACTAAACCCTTCACATTTAAAACATAGTGTTTGAAGTGTTCACCAAATGATTCAGTCACTTCCATTGTGTTTTCAGGCAACTTCGTGTACTAAGGCTAGTTCCTGGGTAGTATGAAAAGACAGCATCTGTCTCCTGTGCTTGGCCTCATTCCAGCTTTTCTCTCCTTTTTGGCCCTCTATATCCTCATTTCCAGCTTTCCCCATCTCCGCCTTGTCTTTCCTCTGCAGCTGCAATGCCTGCTGACCATACTACCTGGTGGAATGTAGGTGAATGTTTGGTTAGCCAGGGCAAGTCAGAGCTTCAGAACTTCTACTATTCTTCCCATTATCTACTGAAATACAAATACAAAGTTTAGTTTTTAGTCTTTGGGGCTAGTCTACTTGTATACATCAGAGGTGAGAACCTCTTGATCTAAGAAAATGGTAACTTCTTAAAATTAAAGCAACAACACAAGGACATTGGTGGTCACTTGCGTTCAACTGCAAAATACAGTATGTGCATTCGGTAGGGTGTGTTGTCTGTCCCAAAGTGATTAGCATGAAAGATACAATTCACCTTTCTTGCTAGCAAAGAAAATGACAAGAACAGAGGAATGTTTGTGGGGAAATGAACAAGAAGGCACCAGTCAGCTCTCTCAAACCGTCTCACCCCATGCTCTGTAAACAATGACTTTGCTTGGTTATATAACGGCTAAAATCACTTACAGGACTGCACATGCACATCACAAGGTACTCAGTTGATCACAGGTTGTGTGGTTTGGTTTATACCTGTATGAGCTTCACCCTGAAAGCCCTGGTTGCTGCTGCTTTGGGGCTCTACTGGAGAGGCATTGTGGTTATGTTAGATGAGGTTATGTTATGACTATGTTTTGGCTGTGTTAGGTTATGTTATGGCTGTGGTGCCAGCCAGGAGAGAGGCTGGGTTACGGCTGCCGTGCCAGCCAGGAGAGAATAAACTACGTCTGTAGTTCCTATGGCTCCTAGAGTCTCCTTCCAGCCTCTTAGCTCGTGCTTTGCCTACCCTGGGCTCAGCAAACTGTGCAAATAGCAAGACAACTGGCATCACGAACAGGATCAGCAGTATAAATGTTTCTTGGAGAAATGAAGAAGTGAAATGAAAACATTTAGTTTACGTGTGAGACCACTCAGAGGGGATAACATGGTTGTCTTCAGAAGAGCTGATGTGTAAAAAATAAACAGTTCTGTTTTCTGAATCTGTCTGCAATGCAGGAGACTGTGGTTTGATTCCTAGGTCAGGAAGATCCCCTAGAGAAGAGATACGCTACCCATACCAGTATTCTTGAGTTTCCCTGGTGGCTCAGACTATAAAGAATCAACCTCCAATGTGGGAGGCCTGGGTTTGATCTCGCTGTTGGGAAGATCCACTGGAGGAGGGCATGGCAACCCACTCCAGTATTTCTGCCTGGAGAATCCCCATGGACAGGGGAGCCTGGCGGGCTGTAGTCCATGGGGTCACAAAGAGTCAGACACGACTGAGTGGCTAAGCACAAAAGGCAGAACTGGAGCCACCAGTGGAAAGCATGTGTGAAGACAGGAAGGTTTAGATCAATACAAGAATAATTTTTTGTTGTTGCAAAAATTAGCATCAGATTTAAATAAAGATTGTAAATAACTCTAAACTTACAGTGTGAAAGTAATAAATATCATTGCATAAAACTGTAAACTAGGACATCAAAAAGAAATAACAAATAAGGAATCATGCCACCAGGGAAGCCCATAAGAACAATAGCTAGCACTTATTTTTTATGTGTTGCCATTTGTCCAGCACAAATGATAGAGACTCATTTATATTAATTCCAACAAACCCTCCAAATCCCAAGTAATAGTAGATTCTATTATCTTCATGGTCGTCGTCGAAGTTAAGAAAGGTTAAGATAAACTTCCACAGTTACCCAGTAGTTACAGAAGCTGGGATTTTGAAGCAAGGCAGTCTAACCCCAGAGTCCATATTTTTACCTACACTGTAGTCAAGAGAAAGAAATAAACTTAAATTTATGGGAGGAAACAAAAGGAAAGATGGTAGGAACAAGGTGATTGGTCTACAAGGTTGAAGTAATAAGATAAAATACAAATGTCAGCAAATAAACATAAACGGAGGTTCATAACTATTCATAGTTCTATAGGACTCAGTTGATAAAGTGTCCTGGTAAAGATATTTAAAATATTTCTCATTCAAACACACACACACACACACACACACCCCACAGATTGAATTGAAAGAAAAAGAATAGAAGTAAGTAAAACATGCTTGTTCCTTAGATTTGCAAAGTGAAGAGGAAATAAAGCACACTGAGATAAGAATAAAAGAACAAAACTGCAAATTGGCTGGCCAGGAAAAAAAAAAAGATGTTAATGGTTCATATGAGAAAGGCAAAAAGATGCATGTCTAGACATCAGTTGGCAGACTTTCTCTGCTAAAAGACAATGGACTAACAGATTCCTGACTTGCTAAATACACAGAAGTAGACGAAACAGTGAGATTAAGGTTTACTCTAGCTCTAATTTTGGTCAAGGAAAACTTACAGAGGATGAGGAAGTGGAAGGATCCTTGCAAGAAAGTGAATTTGTAGTATCAAAGGAAGTTAACACTAGGTATCATCAGCTATTGTCTAGGCTTCAGGAAAAGGAGATTCAGAATTGACCTCATACATCCTTGATAATAACACAAAGTATTGCTTTTACCACTTACCTCATAACGCTACAATCTTAGAATATTTCACATCTACTTACCATCTTTCATGTTATTACTTTTATGCATTTTAGTGCAATAGATTTTTTAACTCCCTGGCATAATATCATATGGTCTATCCCTCACTTACAATGGTTCTACTTATGATATTTTGACTTTATAATGATCCAAAAGCAATGCACCTTCAGAAGAAATCATACTTTAATTCTAAATTTTGATCTTTTTCTGAACTAGCAACATGCTTCATGATATTCTTGTGATGCTGAGTAGTGAATCTTAGCTCCCAGTCAGCCACATGATTCATGAGGGCAAATTATTAATACACATACAACCATTCTGCACACATACAGTCATTCTGCTTCTCACTTGTATTCAATGAACTCCATGAGCTATTCAGTACTTTATTAAAAAATAGGATTTGTGTTACATAATTTTGCCCAACTATAAGCTACTGCAAGTGTTCTGAGTATATTTTAGTAGGCTAGGCTAAGCTGCTGGAGAAGGAAATGGCAACCCACTCCAGTGTTCTTGCCTGGAGAATCCCAGGGACAGGGGAGCCTGGTGGGCTGCTGTCTATGGGGTCGCACAGAATCAGACATGACTGAAGCGACTTAGCAGCAGCAGCAGCAGCAGGCTAAGCTGTGATGTTCAGTGGGTATATTAAGTGCATTTTCAACTTATTCTATTTTCAACTTATGATGGGTTTACAGGAACATATCCTCATTTTAAGTCAAAAAAGGTCTGTATTGCTTTATATAATCAATTTCATTGATATTTATCTATATATTTATTATTCCTCGTGCTCCTTCTTACTGACATTTCTGTTTTCATCTAGGCTCATTCCCCTCAGCCTATAGAATGACTTTTATTGTTTTTGTTTGTTTAGACAGTCTGTAGATGACAGAATAACTCAGAAGCCGTTACTAGGATGTTTTCCTTAGGTGTAGAAATCAACTTTGGCAGTTTTCTTTCAGCACTTTAAATATGTGAGTCAACTCTCTCCTGTCTTTTTATCACTCTTAGTGGGAAGTCAGCTGTCAATGTGGGTTCTTTGAAGGTTAAGTGTCTCTTCTTTTCTGTCACCTTTAAGATTTTCTCTGGGTCTTCAATTTTTAGCCAGTTTGACTATGATTTGCCTAGTATGATTTTTCAAATTTTTACTGCCTGGGGTTCTCTAAGTTTCTTGAGTCTCTGGTTTGAAATTTTTCCATCAATTATGGGAAATTACTTACCATTGTCTGCTCAAAAATTGCTTCTATCTCAGTCTATATCATTTTTCCTTTTCTGAATCCAATTATACAGCATTCTTCCCTGGCCTCCCTGGTGGCCCAGACAGTAAAGCATCTGCCTGCACTGTGGGAGACCCAGGTTCAATCCCTGGATTGGGAAGATCCCCTGGAGAAGGAAATAGCAACCCACTCCAGTACCTTGCCTGGAAAATTCCATGGACAGAGGAGCCTGGTAAGCTACAATCCATGCGCTCGCAAAGAGTCAGACACAAATTTTCTATACAACATTAGAATTTTATTATCATGTTGTACCCAATTATTGGATTTCCCTGGTGGCTCAGATGGTTAAGAATCCACCTGCAATGAAGGGGACTCAGTTTTGATCCCTGAGTAGGGAAGAGCCCTGGGAGAAGGAAATGGCATTCCATTCCTCCATTCCAGTATTTTTGCCTGGGGAATTCCACGGACAGAGGAGCCTGGTGGGCTACAGTTCATGGGCTGCAAAGATTATTACATTTTTGCTCATCTTTCTTCTTCATAATTTTTCTCTCTGTGTACTTCATTGCATATTTTCTATTTATCTGCTATCCAGCTTAGCAGTCTTTCAGTGTATCCCACCTATTATCAAATGCATTCACTAAATTCTTAATGAAAATATTGTATTTTTTAGTTCTAGTGTGAGGGGAAGCATACTGATTGAAACCGCCCACCCTGGCCAGTCACCATAGTAACCATTTTTATGAGTTGTTTTACCACAGGAGGTCCTGCTAAGGAACATAGAACTAATAAGTCACCACCAACCGGAAGAATTCGGCAAAGGTCAAAAGGAGACACCACATGTCCGACCACCTCCCAGAATCCTTCTCTCTGGCATCCATCTTGGCTGAACAAGGCGTGCACCACCAGGAAGGACTCTGAGTCAGAATGGTGGCTAAGGACAACCCGGAAACTAATCCCATCACCATAAAACCTGAGACTGCAAGTCACGTGGCAGAGCAGTTCTCCTGGGTTCCCTTACTCTACTGCTCCCCACCCGGGTGCCCTTTCCCAATAAAATCTCTTGCTTTGTCAGCACATGTGTCTCCTCAGACAATTCATTTCCGAGTGTTAGACAAGAGCCCAGTTTCGGGCCCTGGAAGGGGCCCCCCTTCCTGCAACACTAGGATGTGCATTGGTTCTCTCATAGATTTCAATTCTGTGAAATCTTTTATCTTTTCATGTATTTTCTTCATCTTTTTCTCTGTTTTATTAACATATTAATCATGGTTATTTTCAAGGTCAGGTCTGCTAACCTCAAATTCTGAATCACTTTTGGGTAGGTTCCCATTGTCTATTTTTTTTTTTTCTATTGGTTATTAACCAAATGTTCTTGCCTTATCTCATGTCAAGTATTTTAAATTTATTGAGTACAAAAGAACTATAGTTTCCAGATGATATTATCTTCCCACAGATGAGGTTTAACCTTTCCTCTGGTAGACAGAGAAAGCATATCATATATCACCATAATCCAATCAGGGATTAAGCTGGGTCAGGCCTGGGTCACAGATTTGGTAAGCTTCAGTCTAATGCAGGTTCATCACTGTTCCTAAGATCCAGGACTTCCACTGACAGTCTGGTGGTCTTTAACTCTTTCACCTTGAAATTCTGCAGGTGACTTAGTTCAAGCATTCTTTCACAGGGATCATTGTTTCATGAGACTGTGGAAGATTTCATTCTGTTTTCCAGGGACTTTGGGTTAGCTTCTCAAGTAGTTTAAAATTAAATACATATCTTGTGTAGGTAAACGCCATATGTTTGAGACCTTTTATTTTTCCAGTATTGTCCTAGAAACAGCAAGTGACTTGTAAAAGTTTTGTTACCTTCTTTTCTGCCTCAGTGGCCCTCTAGCTGAACCAAACCCTAATATTTAGGCTTACCCCATGCCCAGAAAGAGAAAATACTTGCAATAAAAATACTCTGCTGATCCTCAGATCATAACTGAGTGGTCTGTTTTAAGCCAATAACCACCTTTTCCTTTGACTTCCATTATACTGTAAATATCTGGATTTCCTCCCAACCCTCTGGCTGTTCTGGTTTTTCTTTGTAGTCCTTTTTTCCAAACTATTTTTAAATGTTTGTGTTAGTCTGTGTTTGATACTCATATGTCTAGTACTTAGCACAAACCTTTCACCTCTGGGCTTTAGTATATGTCCATCTGATTAGAGCAATGATTTATATTTTTAAAAGTGGAAGAAAGATATAAACCCATCAGTGAGTATAAAGGAGTGGCATAACCCTGTGTTAAGAATAGAAACAGGAAGGCTGACATCCAAACTATACCAGCCCTTTTTAAAAAGGGGAAAAAAAAAAAAAACCAAAGAGAATAAAATCAGCACCTGGGGTGGATCAGTAGCATGTTAAGAGATTCTGAATGACAGAGGGTGGGGAACCTATAAGCTAATTGTACTTTTTTTCCATCTTCTTTAGTGATCTTCAATCAGTTAATGGTAGAATAATTATAATCAACGAGGACTGGAAGTTTCAGGTAAGAGTTTAAAAGGGTGAATGTTCTGTGCAGAAATTTAAAAAAAAAAAAAGCTGTTAAATGGAGCTTCAAAGTATATAGTTGGAAAAATGCTTAATTTTGCTTATTTCAGAATATTCCAAAACTGTTGATTAAAAAGATATCTTTTTTCGATGTCTATTCCCTTGTCAAGTACAGCTATATAGCATAAATACCTTCAAGATACAGTTAAACAAGTAAATATTCACTGCTGAGTCTTGGTATCTGGGATAACAAAGCACTATATTAATATCAAATATTCCCTAAATGTTTATCAGCCAAGGGAAGGGGCAATGCCCCAGGGTTATACTCATTACAAGAAGAAATGTAGCGTAAGACCAAGATTAAACATGGATAACCCAGAAAAGAAAAAAAAAAGGAATACATGGATAACTGGTCTCTGAGTATGCAGTTACTAATACTTAAGAGCATAGATCTCGCAAATTATTAATTACAATAACCAGCACTTAATAAGGAGCTACTATGTGCTCCTTAACAGCCTTAGAAGGTAAGTATTATTTCAACTGTTTCAGAGAAGAAACTAAGGCTTAGAGATTACAGTATAAGATCAAGGTCTAGAATCCAGGCTGCTAGAGTTAGAATCCTGAATATACCACTTACTGGATCTACAAACTTGGGCAAGTTACTTAAACTCCCTGATTCAGTTTTCTGCATGAAAAATAGAGATAATGATGAGATTTATTTCAGGGTAAAGTAGCTGGCACATAGTCAGTGCCTATATGTCATGACATTGAGCAAATCACTCAGTAATAGCTTGCCTAAGGCCACACAACTAAGAAGTGGCAGATCCTGGATTTCTTTTCAGACTCCAAAGCTTGTATCTTAACTAAAATGCCCCAATGATTATCCCAAATCAGACTGTAGTCTTCCTGCTACATTTAGCTAACAATTAGTATGCAGTTTATCTTGTTTCACAAAACTCCCTAAAATAGTATCAACTGTTCTCATTGCTTACTAGCTTATTGAGTGCTTACGGCACAGAACCAGATACTTAACAAAGATCTGACAAGGCTCAGAAAAGAAGTGCGTGTGTTTGTTGAGGATGAGTAGACAATCATGAACTCACAATCCCACAGGGATGAGATTTTATAAAGAAAGATATAGAGGCCAGTCAATTGCCAATAAACAATTTGCTTCAAAGAAGAAAAAAAAAGGGGGGGGGCCACAAACTAAGAACTACAGCCTTTTTCTGCCTGCTTTCTCAGCTCATTTATGCTGTCATCTATGATCTTGCTCTTCAGAGCAGCTGACATTTGAAAAATGATGCTGTTTATTTTTCTTTAAGCAGAAAATAGGAAAAATGTTACCGCTATTGATTTAGCTGTACTTTTGTTCCCCATGCAAGATCACACCTGCGCCCAAACAGAGCTATGTACTTTTAAGCATTTCCTGGAGTTATTTTTAAATTGGTCTTTCTTGTTCCAGAGCAAGTTGGCAGCAAACCCATGGTGGCATCAGGAAAAACAAAATTTTATAACTCTGTTGTCAGGTAACATTGACCAAATTCATAAATCACATTATGAAGCAACCCTGGACCTGAAATGCTGCTATAAGCAAGTCTGCATTTATAAGCATCAAAGACCACAACTCTGGAGATCTGTCATTGTAATCAAGATAAGACAATAGACATGGTTCCTGGGCTGCGTTGCTTTCAGTTCCAAGCAGGAAGCAGTGGAAATATCCTCCTTGTTGACCTTGTCACATCTCATCTCAGAGTCCTATACTGGCTTCCCTTGTCTACTGACTCAAATGTATATACCTCAGTCTTATTTGGAAAATTCTAGAAACTATAACCCCAAACATCTCCCACTACTTCATCTCATGAACATTGTACTTGATATGCAAACTGAGCAACTTGAGGCTTTCCAAACAAGCTGCATATTTTCTTTTAAGCCAGTTAACATATTCACAGGACACTGCTCTGGACAAACCTGCACTTTGTAGAATCTGGAGGAAAAGACTGACTTTCATTACAAGTGTTTCAAGTTCTATGCAGAACAGCAGGGCAGTCTAGGAGTTTATAACATAGAGAAGTAGTCTGGTATGAGTATCAGGAAAGATGTTTCAGTTCAGTTTAGTTCAGTTCAGTTCAGTCACTCAGTTGTGTCAGACTCTTTATGACCCCATGAATCGCAGTACGCCAGGCCTCCCTGTCCATCACCAACTCCCAGAGTTCACTCAAACTCACTTTCATTGAGTCAGTGATGCCATCCAGACATCTCATCCTATGTCATCCCTTTTTCCTCCTGCCCCCAATCCCTCCCAGCATCAGAGTTTTTCCCAATGAGTCAACTCTTCCCATGAGGTGGCCAAAGTACTGGAGTTTCAGCTTTAGCATGTCAAGGCTGTATATTGTCACCCTGCTTATTAACTTATATGCAGAGTACATCATGAGAAACGCTGGGCTGGAGGAAGCACAAGCTGGAATCAAGATTTCCAGGAGAAATATCAATAACCTCAGATATGCAGATGACACCACTCTTATGGCAGAAAGTGAAGAGGAACTAAATAGCCTCTTGTTGAAAGTGAAAGAGGAGAGTGAAAAAGTTGGCTTAAAGCTCAACATTCAGAAAACTAAGATCATGGCATCTGGTCCCATCACTTCATGGGAAATAGATGCAGAAACAGTGGAAACAGTGTCAGACTTTATTTGGAGGGCTCCAGAATCACTGCAGATGGTGATTGCAGCCATGAAATTAAATTACTCCTTGGAAGGAAAGTTGTGGCCCACCTAGATAGCATGTTTAAAAGCAGAGACATTACTTTGCCAACAAAGGTCC
>SJYW01038774.1:474609-604781 GCA_006410735.1 Raphicerus campestris
ACACACACACACACACACG
Organism: Raphicerus campestris; assembly: GCA_006410735.1. NCBI lineage: Eukaryota > Metazoa > Chordata > Mammalia > Artiodactyla > Bovidae > Raphicerus > Raphicerus campestris. The sequence goes on from SJYW01038774.1 coordinate 474,629, forward strand.
TGCACACTACAAACACAACGATGCTGTCTGTTAGGGACAAATCTCCTCTATAAGCAAACGGTGTTTTGGGAAAATTGGTCCTCAGTGTCTCTTTACCAGCATGCATGTATGCTAAGTCGCTTCCACCATGTCCACTTTTTGCGACCCTGTGGACTGTAGCCCGCCAGCCTCCTCTGTCCATGGGATTTCCCAGGCATGAATACTGAAGTGGGTTGCCGTGCCTTTCTCCAAGAAGTCTTTGTGACCCAGGGGTCCAACCCATGTCTCTTGAGTTTTCTCCTGTGTTTGTCAGCAGATCCTTTATCGCTAGCACCACCTGCCTCCTTCGTTTTGAGTGAGTGTCTCTCTTGAACTCAGTGACTGTGTGGCCTCAGGGCTCTGTATTCCTTTGGGATCTCCAGAGAGGTGTTTCCTCAGGAGACCTCTGTCCTCAGGTTTTCAACCTCCCTCTCCTCTTTGAAAGCTTATTTTCCTCTGGATATTATGTTCTCAAGATGCCGACATCTAAAGCCAGGTATAATCTTCTAGATTACTTTTCTAAAGCCATTAATGGAGGATAATGGCTTAATGTGCATCTTAAAAAGACTCAGTACTTTAACCTCACTGAGCTAGGAATTTCTAGGGCTGTGGTGTGCTGGTTGGGGCTATTTTAAGAGTTCATACTCTGCACTGTACCGCTTTTAATTTCTTCAGGGGTTGGTTGCTCACTGCCAGCTGTGAGCCAGTACTGTTTGTTCAACTTAGTGGCTGATATCTGATGTCTCAGTGGAAAAACTAATAATAACTCTTATCCATCAAAACTCTATTATGAGCCTGACTTAGTTTACTAGGACTGCTCTAACAAAATATAACAGCCTGAGTGGATTCAACAACAGAAATGTCTTTTCTCGCAGTCCTGGAGGCTAGCAGTTCAAGACTAAGGGGTCTGCAGGGTTGATTTCTTCTGAGATCTCCCTCCTTTGTTTGCACATGGTAACCTTCTCTCTGTGTCCTCACATGGCCTTTCTTCTAGTTGCAGCCATATCTGCTTCCTAATCTCCTTTGTTTATATGGACAGCAGTCATATTGGGTAAGGGTTCATCCATATGACTTCATTTTATCTTAATTACCTCTCAAGGCAATTAATGACTTATCTCTGATGTAGGTACATTCTGAGGTTGTGGGCAGCTTGGAGTTCAACATATGAATTTTGGAAGGATACAATAAGTTTCACATTATATTAAACAATGTACATGTGCTATCTTTCATTACTAAAAATATCTAGAGAAGTTCATTTTATTTTTCAATATTTTTTGTTGTTGAAAAATTGAGGGTCCAAAAGGATCAGTAACTTATCCAAGGTCACATAACTACTAGGTAGTAAAATTGGAAATTGAATTGAGTCTTACAGCTCCAAAGTTCATATTTTTCTGCTCTTCCACTCTGCCTCTGGCTAAAATTTATAGCCAGTCAGCCTGCTCCAAAACACATTGATTGTTCTTCCTGGAATTTTTTGCTTCACAGGGGATTGACACTTAACTGATATGTAGGCAAAAAGTCTCCTTGAAAGAATGTGCTCAAAAAATAGAAAAACAGCCTATTTTCTAACAGTCAGATTTTTCAACTTGGTAAACATTAAAGAAGACTTGCTTTTTTTTTTTTTTTTTTTTCAAAAACAAGGAAACTTTGGAATTTTAGGTTTTACCATAGCAACATAAATTAGCTTTTAAAAACAATCTATCTAGTATATATCGGTGATAGACAGGAAGGCCTGGTGTGCTGCTATTTATGGGGTCACAAAGAATCGGACACGACTGAGTGACTGAATGACTAAACTGCACTGAACTGAATGTGAGCCTAACCTCTAACCCACCAGGGGGTGCAAGGTGAACTGACTTGGGATCTTCAGTGTTTCAGGAGGAAAGCAAGCCACAACATCCTTAAGTTTTTCTNGTGCTGCTATTTATGGGGTCACAAAGAATCGGACACGACTGAGTGACTGAATGACTAAACTGCACTGAACTGAATGTGAGTCTAAACTCTAACCCACAAGGGGGTGCAAGGTGAACTGACTTGGGATCTTCAGTGTTTCAGGAGGAAAATAAGCCACAACATCCTTAAGTTTTTCTGAATCTAAACATGTTTTTCAAGGGTTACAGTTTTCTGAACTAAAACGAGTCCAGGCTTCTTTGTGGTCTCCTTTTAAATCACTGGAATTGTAGACAAGATGTCTCCTTACTCATTCAAATTATTTATTTTGCCCATTTTTCTACTACAGTTTCCTGAAATGAGAAGTTTTTATAGAAAGAAATGGTCTCTGACAAGTTAGTTCTTTTTGTTTTTTGCAGCGCAGAAAGTTTACATGAAAAGAAATCCATAACCTAAATCAGATGACAAGATAGTGACAATATTCCTAAGGAAGATAATAGGCAAGTGAAATTCTTTTATGTTAGCTCCTTGTTAAGGCCTTTTTTTAAAACATCCTAAAGAAAGGGGAAGAAAAGGAGGAAAGAAAGAATAAAAATTAAAATTTGGACACTAAAGTGGTAAACTTGGAGATGGGATATTGTGGAAACTGTGATAAAAACTTTCTAGTTCTACAATTATCACAGAAAAGTTAGAAAAATATATTTCCTACTAGGTACAGTGTTTCTTTACTGTGGTGTGGTTATTACACTGGAGTAAGTGTACTAAATGATGATAAAATATAATTCAGTAGTAGAGGGAAAAAACAGGAATTTGTTTCNCTTTCTAGTTCTACAATTATCACAGAAAAGTTAGAAAAATATATTTCCTACTAGGTACAGTGTTTCTTTACTGTGGTGTGGTTATTACACTGGAGTAAGTGTACTAAATGATGATAAAATATAATTCAGTAGTAGAGGGGAAAAACAGAAATTTGTTTCCTCAAATCTAATAGTTTAAAAATTAGCAATATTACCGAATTCGAATTATATTCTGTTGATAAATCCCTCACAGAAGTACAACATCTCTGGAGAGGTGTCTAAGACCACAGTCATCTTAATGTATAGCCGGGCATCTAATACTAGAGGGCTAAACCTATAGACTCTTTTTATATGATGGTTGTTCCCCCTCAAGGTCTTGGTCATTGACCTTTTTTTTTTTTTAAATAAAGCTGAACTCTTTATATCCATTCTTTGTGAATATAAATATAGTGTTCAAAAACCTTTTTTTGACTGTTGACTTATATTTTTGTAATGTTATTTTTAAGCTTTTGTTTTATATTGATGCATAGTTAATTAACAGTGTTAGTTTCAGGTATACAGCAAAGCGATTCAGTTATAAATATACCTTCTTTTTCAAATCTATTCTCTTTCTGATTCTTTAGGTTATTACAGAATATTGAGAAGCATTCCCCATGTTATATGGTAGGTCCTTACTTCTAACCTTAATTGGGCACCTTGCTCTTAGACACTCCTGATCTACAAGTGACTTGATGAGATTGTGGATAGTTAATGGTAAATCTAATTTTCATGCAAATAAACAGCAAAACAAGGGTTCCTGGTATCAGAACATATGAAGGACAGTTTGTACGCAGGTACTCAGTACTGTGGTTTGGCATTTTGACCACACCTCTAGAAGGTGAACTTGTAGACTTGAGATCTCTCAAGGTTTATAGTGCTGAAAGGACCTGAAGAAGGTTACTTCTGGATGAGAAAAGTAAGTTTCTGCTTTACAGATTAGAAATTTAATTGACAACTAACTTGAAGGAGATCAAATTCAAAGATTATTTTATAAATTAAAACTTTTAACAAACTGACTTGCAAATTTTGCGTTTCTCATTACACCTACCACTGTGCCAGGAATGTGGGACATATTTTAAAAATTTGCAAAATACAGCATCCTGCTAATAAATAATTCATAAGCAGGATAGCTATTCACTAGCTTACAGTAAGCAAGTATACTTAACCTGTTTGCAGGGGTCACAAATTCCTTTGGGAATCTTTTGACGTGTCTTCCCAGAATATAGTAAGCACATGCATCCAGCATTTGCAGACAAATTAAAGTGTCCACAGCACATTCAAAGACGACCCATGGACTCCGGGTTAAGAAATTGTGACATAAAGAATCATAAATTACCAGTGACTGGTATATTTACCAGTCTTGAGTGATATTGAGGTATTGATATTGATAAGGGAGAAAGCTGTTTGATATAGCTATCATTAGAGAATTGAGAAATGATTGTTAGATTATTTCATCCCAATAAGTTGCTCTGTTCAGTGAAGAAGGTTGCATGTGAGCATAAGTTAGTTATCTTTGCTCTCAACAGATGCCAAGTCAAAAGTCAAATACCCAGGGCAAAGAGGACATCCTGTTTTCTCTACTTTAAGTGATTCACTTCTGAGTATTTACAATATCAATTCTTTTAAGACTCTATCATACCTTTATATCACGACCTATTATTCTAATTTTTTGCTATATTTCTATATAATAATTATTATTAATAGATTTATTTTTGTTTAAGATAAGCTTACCCATATATGGGCTTATCAATTCCAAAATACTTATCCAACATGTAATTAACTTTTACAGTAGGCACAGAAACATAGTGATGAGCAAACACACGCTGCTCATGGAGTTTACAGACTTGTGGATTCATCAAACAGGGACGAGGCCAGTTTTTTAGAGCTCTCAGCTTTTCAAAGTTCTTAAAGAAAATTCTCCCAAATTTAACTGAATAACTTCATTGAACTCTTTCTACATATAAAGCGTTTTTTAATAAATAATAGGCTCAATCCTTGTTCTTAATGAATTTATAATTTTGTTATGAAGATACAGTAAGTATTACGAGTCAAGGAGATTTAGTTTCAAATTCTAATTCTCAAAAGCTCTACATACTCTTTCCCTTTCCTTATCCTTTCTCATGCTCATTTTCTTCATCTTAAGATAGAGAAAGCAATAGCAGTGCCATGGTATTATTATGAAATTAAAATTGGTAAAAATGTTTTAAAAGATCTTGGCACATGTGTTTAATAACAGATATTACAATTTCTAAAACACATATAATAAACTATAAACAAATAATGTCACATGGGATGGTTTTGGTAACCATCTCCTGTACAATGTTACAAACCTCCATCCATATTTGTTCAGGTATTCTGTCTACCAGATACAAATCCTTGAGTCTATTTGTCACCTCCACTAAATAATCATAAGGGATTTTATTCAGGTCATAGCAAAATGGTCTAATGGTTTTCTCTACTGTCTTCAAATTAAGACTGAATTTTGCAAGAAGAAGCTCATGATCTGAGCCACAGTCAGTTCCCAGTCTTGTTTTTTGCTGACTGTGTAGAGCTTCTACACCCTCGGCTGCAAAGAATATAATCAATCTGATTTCAGTATTGACCATGTGGTCAGTGTGTCCATGTGTAGAGTAATCTCTTGTGTTGTTGGAAGAGGGTGTTTGCTATGACCAATGTGTCCTCTTGGCAAAATTCTGTTAGCATTTGCCCTGCTTCATTTTGTACTCCAAGGCCAAACTTGCTGTTTTCTGGGTATTTCTTGACTTCCTACTTTTGCATTCTAATTCTCTATGGTGAAAAAGACATTGTTTTGGTGTTAGTTCTAGATCTTGTAAGTCTTCATAGAACTGGTCAACTATAGTTTCTTCTGCATTAGTGGTTGAAGCATAGACTCCAGTTACTGTGATACTGAGTGTTTTGCCTTGGAAATGAAACAAAATCATTCTGTTCTTTTTGAGACTGCACCCAAAAAGAGCATTTTGGACTCTTGTTGACTATGGAAGCTACTCCATTTCTCCTAGGAGATTTCTTGCCCACAGTAGTAGATATAATGGCCATCTGAATTAAATTCACCTGTTCCTGTCCATTTTAGTTAACTGATTCCCAGGATGTTGATGTTCAGTCTTGNAAGTTGCTCTGTTCAGTGAAGAAGGTTGCATGTGAGCATAAGTTAGTTATCTTTGCTCTCAACAGATGCCAAGTCAAAAGTCAAATACCCAGGGCAAAGAGGACATCCTGTTTTCTCTACTTTAAGTGATTCACTTCTGAGTATTTACAATATCAATTCTTTTAAGACTCTATCATACCTTTATATCACGACCTATTATTCTAATTTTTTGCTATATTTCTATATAATAATTATTATTAATAGATTTATTTTTGTTTAAGATAAGCTTACCCATATATGGGCTTATCAATTCCAAAATACTTATCCAACATGTAATTAACTTTTACAGTAGGCACAGAAACATAGTGATGAGCAAACACACGCTGCTCATGGAGTTTACAGACTTGTGGATTCATCAAACAGGGACGAGGCCAGTTTTTTAGAGCTCTCAGCTTTTCAAAGTTCTTAAAGAAAATTCTCCCAAATTTAACTGAATAACTTCATTGAACTCTTTCTACATATAAAGCGTTTTTTAATAAATAATAGGCTCAATCCTTGTTCTTAATGAATTTATAATTTTGTTATGAAGATACAGTAAGTATTACGAGTCAAGGAGATTTAGTTTCAAATTCTAATTCTCAAAAGCTCTACATACTCTTTCCCTTTCCTTATCCTTTCTCATGCTCATTTTCTTCATCTTAAGATAGAGAAAGCAATAGCAGTGCCATGGTATTATTATGAAATTAAAATTGGTAAAAATGTTTTAAAAGATCTTGGCACATGTGTTTAATAACAGATATTACAATTTCTAAAACACATATAATAAACTATAAACAAATAATGTCACATGGGATGGTTTTGGTAACCATCTCCTGTACAATGTTACAAACCTCCATCCATATTTGTTCAGGTATTCTGTCTACCAGATACAAATCCTTGAGTCTATTTGTCACCTCCACTAAATAATCATAAGGGATTTTATTCAGGTCATAGCAAAATGGTCTAATGGTTTTCTCTACTGTCTTCAAATTAAGACTGAATTTTGCAAGAAGAAGCTCATGATCTGAGCCACAGTCAGTTCCCAGTCTTGTTTTTTGCTGACTGTGTAGAGCTTCTACACCCTCGGCTGCAAAGAATATAATCAATCTGATTTCAGTATTGACCATGTGGTCAGTGTGTCCATGTGTAGAGTAATCTCTTGTGTTGTTGGAAGAGGGTGTTTGCTATGACCAATGTGTCCTCTTGGCAAAATTCTGTTAGCATTTGCCCTGCTTCATTTTGTACTCCAAGGCCAAACTTGCTGTTTTCTGGGTATTTCTTGACTTCCTACTTTTGCATTCTAATTCTCTATGGTGAAAAAGACATTGTTTTGGTGTTAGTTCTAGATCTTGTAAGTCTTCATAGAACTGGTCAACTATAGTTTCTTCTGCATTAGTGGTTGAAGCATAGACTCCAGTTACTGTGATACTGAGTGTTTTGCCTTGGAAATGAAACAAAATCATTCTGTTCTTTTTGAGACTGCACCCAAAAAGAGCATTTTGGACTCTTGTTGACTATGGAAGCTACTCCATTTCTCCTAGGAGATTTCTTGCCCACAGTAGTAGATATAATGGCCATCTGAATTAAATTCACCTGTTCCTGTCCATTTTAGTTAACTGATTCCCAGGATGTTGATGTTCAGTCTTGCCATCTACTGCTTGACCACATCAATTTACCTTGATTCATGAATCTAACATTCCAGGTTCCTATGTAATATTGTTCTTTACAACACTGGACTTTACTTTCACCACCAGATATACCCACAACTGAGGATGGCTTCTGCTTTGGCCCAGTCACGTCATTCTTTCAGGAGCTATTAGTAATTGGCCCCATGTTCTTTTCCAGTAACATATCAAGCAACTTCCAACATGAGGGTGCTCATCTTCTAGTGTCAAATCTTTTTTGCCTTCTCATACTGTTCATGGGGGTTATCCTGGCAAAAATACTGAGTGTATTTCCATTTCCTTCTCAGTAGACTACTTTTTGTAAAAACTGTTACCTATCCATATTGAGTGTCCCTGTATGGCATGGATCATAGCTGCACTGAGTTTTGCAGTCCCCTTCTCCATGACAAGGCTGTGATCCAAACAGAGGAGATTAAGAAGAGGTGACAAGAATACACAGAAGAACTATATAAAAAATATCTTAATGTTCCAGATAACCACGATGGTGTGGTCACTCACCTAGAGCTGGACATGTGAGAATGTGTCAAGTAGAGTTTAGAAAACATTACCATGAACAAAGCTAGTGGAGTTGATGGAATTCCAGTTCAGTTATTTAAAATCCTAAAAGATTATATGGTTAAAGTATTGCACTCAATATGTCAGCAAATTGAGAAAATCCACCAGTGGCCACAGGACTGGAAAATGTCACTTTTCATTCCAATCCCAAAGGGCAATGCCAAAGACTGTTCAAGTTACCATATAGTTGTTCTCATTTCACATGCTAGTAAGTTCAGTTCAGTTCATGACTCAAAGAGTCATGCCTGACTCTTTGCAACACTATGGACAAAGCACACCAGGCTTCCCTACCCATCACCAGGCTTCCCTGCCCATCACCAGGCTTCCCTGCCCATCACCAGGCTTCCCTGCCCATTACCAGGCTTCCCTGACCATCACCAGCTCCCGGAGCTTGCTCAAACTCATGTCCATCGAGTCAGTGATGCCATCTCATCCTCTGTCATCCCCTTCTCCTCCTATCTTTAATCTTTCCCAGCATCATGGTCTTTTCCAATGAATCAGCTCTTTGCATCAGGTGACCAAAGTATTGGAACTTCAGCTTCAGCATCAGTACTTCCAATGAATANTGTTAGCCTTTGTCCTGCTTCATTTTGTATTCTAAGGCCAAACTTGCTCATTACTCCAGATATCTCTTGACTTCCTATTTTTGCATTCCAGTCCCTTATGATGAAAAGGTTAGAGAACTGCATAAAAGGATAGATAATTCCATAAAAGTTTAGATCACTGCATACCTAGATATTCAAGAATCTGCAGAGCTATCTATGATCTTTGTGTTAAGAATTCCTGTTCAAAATCTAGGAAGATCAAGGAGATTGAAAGGAGTGATGGACATTAGTAGCTCATCAAGAAGCAGAATCTTTTCCCTTCCNTCAAGAATCTGCAGAGCTATCTATGATCTTTGTGTTAAGAATTCCTGTTCAAAATCTAGGAAGATCAAGGAGATTGAAAGGAGTGATGGACATTAGTAGCTCATCAAGAAGCAGAATCTTTTCCCTTCCCCCTACACACACACAGTTTAAGTCAGACTGTCCTAAAACAAGGTAGAGTCCTTGTGAGATTCCAAAGACTCAAGTTAACGAGAAGACTGCAGAAGCAATGAAGAGTTATAAGTAATTGTAATAAAGAAGACACAGAAACTCAGATTTTGCATGAGAGAGCTCCAAATTTGGGAGGTCAGCTCAGTGCCAAGGCTGCATTTTTAGCATTAGGACCTAGAAGACTCAGGACTGGCGCTTCTTGAAGGATCCAAATTGGCACTCATAGTTTAAGTGACTGCAGGCTCCAAGCACAGAAGGATCCTTGGGTTGAAGTTATGGATGCCAGATGTGTCGTAAGTCCCCACTGCAATGTTCATGCCCTGTTATCACCCTTCCCTAAAATTCTGTGCTCAATAAGGATCCAAAGAACATATTCTTTTCTGTACATCATAAGGGAGAAGAACGGCCAATATTTGCCTTCATGCTTCCAGACTTGGGAAAGCTCAGGCCTCACCTCAGGTGATTCAAGTTCTCAGAACTTGCTGGCTTATTTTCCTAGTTTATGAAGGAGATTTTTTTAAAAATTATAACACAGTTCTTCCCTTTAGATTAACAGTAAATCAAAAGCTGTTTTTTTTTTCTTCCAGTTTTCTTGAGATATAGTTGACATACAGCATGGTATAAGTTTATGGTATACAATGCAATTATTTTACATACACACATTATGAAATGATTATCATAGTAAGTTTAGTGAACATCCATAAATTCATATATATATAAAAATCAAAGAAACAGGAAAAAAATTTTTCCCTGCTGATGGGAACTCTTAGGATTTACTCTCTTCACAACTTTCATATATGACATACAGTAGTATTAATTATACTTTTCATGCTACACATTGCATCCCTAATACTTATTTATCTTATAAGCAGCACTTTGTACCTTTTGCCTGCCTTCATTCAATTCTTCCTCTCCCCATCTTCCATCTCTGGGGTCCACTATTCTGATCTCTTTTTCATATCAATTTTTGAAGTATAATTGAACTACAACACTCTGTTGCATGCATGCATGCATGCTCAGTTTATTCAGTCATATCTGACTCTTTGCGATACCATAGACTGTAGCCTGCCAGGCTAATCTGTCCTTGGGCTTCTCCATGCAAAAATGCTGGAGTGGGTAGCAGTGCCCTCTCCCAGGGGATCTTCCTGACTCATGGATCGAACCCTTGCATCTCCTGCAATGAGAGGTGGGTTCTGTACCATTAACACCACCTGGGTTCTATGCATTTCAAAATGACTATCACAATGTCTGGTTAGGATCTGTCATCATACCAAAAGGTATTTTTGAAGCAAAACAATCTAAGATACAGCATAAGGAAAAAATGTGATATGTTTGTAGAAAAAGAAGATGCCTGACCTCACAAGGATATAGGATTCCAGGGTGAGAAGTACTGTCCATCCCGTACTCACAAGTTGTGCATCCACAGAAACAGAGGGGTGACTGAACTGCACCACTTTATACAAGAGACCTGAGCTCCTACGGATTTCAGGGTCCACAGAGGGCCCTGGAATCAATCCCCCTGTGGATAGCATGGGACAACTGTAATAAATAATCTACAGAGATGTTGTACTTGTAAATACAAGGGAGATACCTGAACACGATATAGAGATCTACAACTTAAAGGGCTGGGAAATAGGGTGCCACTGAAGGTTTAGGGAATGATGTAGTTAGATAAAACAATATGTTAAAAGCAAGAGGCAGATTTGATTGACAGAAGATGAAACTGGAATTAAGGAATCAATCTGAAGCATATGTGCATGAGAAGATGAGGATCTGCATCATGGAAATGGAAATTAAGAGATAAAACTCAGGAGAAAAGGGGTTTTCATGATAAGCCAGATTGTGTATAAACCAAGAAGCTCATTATGAGACTTCAAACACACTGACCAGTTAGAAGAGTGGACTCAATATAAAAGCCAGATATGAAAGAGGGCATTGGGAAGAGCATGACAGATTCAGCTTGAGACATTTTGAGCTTGAAAGTGAAAGTGAAAGCGAAGTTGCTCAGTCATGTTCGACTCTTTTCGANAAGGGGTTTTCATGATAAGCCAGATTGTGTATAAACCAAGAAGCTCATTATGAGACTTCAAACACACTGACCAGTTAGAAAAGTGGACTCAATATAAAAGCCAGATTTGAAAGAGGGCATTGGGAAGAGCATGACAGATTCAGTTTGAGACATTTTGAGCTTGAAAGTGAAAGTGAAAGTGAAGTTGCTCAGTCATGTTCGACTCTTTTCGACCCCGTGGACTGTAGCCCGCCAGGCTCCTCCATCCATGGGATTCTCCAGGCAAGAATACTGGAGTACTATTATTCACTTCTTTGTTATAAGCCTCATGAGTATTTCCTTGACTACTTAGTGATGGCTTCCCTGGGGAACAGTGTTAAGTTGTGGAGGAGGAAAGAGATCTCTTTCATGTACTATAAATAAAGTTGTAATTCCACACAAAAGAAAACAAAATTTTGAGAATTTTTTCTGAATATTCAGTCTCTCTCAGGGTATAATTGAGTTGATCATATGTGTGAAGTGAATCTCCTGCCATATCAATAAACAAAATCTTACAGCCATCAGTGATTTCTGGCCTCCAAATGTGAATGAAAGTGAAAGAAAGTGAAAGTCGCTCAGCCGTGTCTGACTCTTTGTGATCCCCTTGGAATTCTCCAGGCCAGAATCCTGGAGTGGGTAGCCTTTCCTTTTGCTATGGGATCTTCCCAACCCAGGGGTCAAACCCTGGTCTCCCACACTGCAGGCAGATTCTTTACCAGGTGAGCCACAAGGGAAGCCCAAGTGTGACTAGGGCTTCCAAAGCTTCAAAATGATCCAGCGGATGCTGCCACCACCCGACCACCCCTCTCACGGTGATGGCTGAGAAGCTGGGGGAATGCAAGCAGTGATGCGAACTAAAAAACAGGATTGGCCCCAGACAGCTGAGATGCATGAAAGGAAAGAATTCAGTGAGCCCAGAGGCTCACACCTTCCCATACTTAGAATGCTAAATTCCTTAACTTGATACCTGATCTTTGATGTTCAGACTGTCTGCTCCCTTTGCTGCAAACTTGTATGTAACCTGACTTCCCCTTGTACCTCCCTGGAGCAGTTTTCTCAGAGCTACTGAGATGCTGAGTCCTAAATATCCCCACCAAATAAAATAACTCTCTACTTTCAGATTGTAATGATGAACCTCTGGAGTTTTTTCGACAATTCAATGTGCAGCTCACACACATAAATTTCAGCAAACTCAATTTAATAAATGTTTATTGAGCACACACATCGACTGAGTACATACATACATAAAATGGGATTATTTGTGTTTGTTGCACGGCAGTTCTTTTGAACACAAAGAAAATCAGTTTTTCCATGTGTAGTTGAATCATCTTCTAATTTTGTTTTAGTGATGGTCATTCGTTGAAATGTCCTTATTCTTAGTGAAAAGACAAGCCTAAACTCAGACTTAATCTGAACCTGTGGTATGAATTAGTGAGGTTTGTCTGAATAGTCTATTTATTCTTATTAAAAAAAATAAAAAAGGTAAAATGCAAAACAGGATTCACATTTAAACCAGACTTTTTAATAGTGAGCTGAGAGACATCTGTGTGCAGGAATATTCTAAAGCCTTCTCTCTTAGGACAACTGCATAGAGAGTTTACAAGTGAATCATTACCTATGGGTTGCTGGACCAATAAAACCAGATATTTAGCTACATGGCGGGCATCAAGCATTTCTATTATTTTCTCACATTTACATCTGCCTTGACTTCCTTAAACAGCTTTCGTTTTTGTCATGGAGGTAGACACCATTCATTACACCAGTCTCACCTCCTTTAAGAGTGTGTTCTGCTCACTCTTAAAGGCCATATGGGGTCACTCTAGGACAGCTGGAGGAACCAGCAGCTCCATGCTCCTTACATTTATTCCTGATACTTTGGTACATAAGTCTATACTGGGAAACACAGATCCTACATTCAGAATCCTTTTCTCTTGAGAAGTCTTTGAAAAGAGTCTTGGTGAGTAAATTTGTATTCTTTATACTTTATTACATACTCTCATCACATTCAGTTCAGTTCAGTCTCTCATTCGTGCTGACTCTTTGTGACAGCAGGCCTGTCCATCGTCAACTCCCAGAGTTTGTTCAAACTCATGTCCATTGAGTCGGTGATGCCATCCAGCCATCTCATCCTCTGTCATCCCCTTCTCCTCCCACCTTCAATCTTTCCCAGCATCAGGGTCTTTTCCAATGAGTCAGCTCTTCGCATCAGTTGGCCAAAGTTTTGGAGTTTCAGTTTCAGCATCAGTCCTTCCAATGAACGTTCAGGACTGATTTCCTTCAGGATTAACTGGTTGGATCTCCTTGCAGTCCAGGGGACTCTCAAGAGTCTTCTCCAAAGCAGGTCCCTAAAGACCTCTTCTAAGTGAGAATGTAGCCTAATGACAGTTTTCTCTTTTTAGGCTAAACATTTTTAACTTCATGGAAGAAAATTACATATATTTTTAATTGAAGTTCCACATTAATTCAAAATAAAATTTTCCAAATTAACAGCAATTCATGAAGTTTGTTCTCCTTCTCGAAAGGATATGGTATTTAATGTCCTCTTATATTGGAAACGTTATTTTAAAAATAAAACATAACTAAGCACATAATCAAAAGCATCATATAAGTAGTGAGCCAGAGGCAAAATAAATTATTGACACTCTTTGACAGAGAGAAGTAAATAATAATGTAGTTTAGTTCAGTGATTTTACAGTTGTTTGTGATAAGCATTCAAGAATTAAAAATTAGAAAAATTGTCATTTGATAAATTCTGTACGTATATAAACAGTATTTCGGTTGCTTGTGAACTGCCAGTGGGTTAAGATGAAAAATTGAAAGGACAAAAGTCACTGGGAAAAAATTTAACAGATCAAGGATAGGATAGGGCAAGAAAAATGGAATGAGGAGACATAGCACTGAGAAGGAAAGGAAGACACATACAGAGAGAATTCAAGAGAAGTTGGACAAGAAGAACATGATTGAGCACTTTCTTGGAAGTTTCTAAACTTTCATCTTTCCCTTGCTCTTCATCTGGGTCATGGGTTTGGAAAATGTTTACTCTTTGCTTTTTGTGGTTTGAAATTGGCAACATCACCACTGTTCTTAGTTCTCGTTGGAAGGACTGAAGCTAAAGCTGAAACTACAATACTTTGGCCACCTCATGTGAAGAGTTAACTTATTGGAAAAGACTCTGATGTTGGGAGGGATTGGGGGCAGGAGGAGAAGGGGATGACAGAGGATGAGATGGCTGGATGACATCACCGACTCAATGGACATGAGTTTGAGTGAACTCTGGGAGTTGGTGATGGACAGGGAGGCCTGGCGTCCTGCGATTCATGGGGTTGCAAAGAGTTGGANCTCCAATGCATGAAAGTGAAAAGTGAAAGTGAAGTTGCTCAGTCATGTCCGACTCTTAGCAACTCCATGGACTGCAGCCTACCAGGCTTTTCTATCCATGAGATTTTCCAGGCAAGAGTACTGGAGTGGGGTGCCACTGCCTTCTCTAAATGACTGCTATTTTGCTGTCAGCCATGTTCAAGTAACATGATAACAGAGGCCAGGAGCCAGTCAACTTGGTTTCTGAGTCTCATTCTTGACTTTTTTCAGGGGTCTAACCTCAACTAACCCCTTTCTGGCTTTGTGTTTCCCTTATCTATAAAACAGAGATGGTAAGTAGCAACAGCTCTGCTTCCTTACAGTGATGTTATATGAAGTAAGTAGCATATGGTATGTGAAACTTGTCTGCATCCACTGGGTAGAAATAAGTATACAGATGTAAATACTGAGCTCAGGATCAGGCTGTTAAAAATTGTTGTTAATGGTACTTTCAGAGGAAAATAGACATCACTCAAGATTCTTACAAGGGAGCATAGCTTAGTGGTCTGGCACATAGACACTAAAGCCAAACTATAGGGCTCCGGTCCAAGCTATGCCTCTAATGGCTTGTACGAGGTGTGTATCTCAAGGTCCTTATTTGTAAAATAGGGATAATAACACTCAGTTCAGGAAGATTTTACGAATGATGTGTTAACACATGTACAGTGCTAGGAGGAATGACTTACTCCCACTTTTTGTTCACTAAGTTAACTATTAATGTTAAATTACTATCTCTAGACACTGCTAGTGAGAATTCCGAGCATTTATTAGGGTTATTTTTGTTGATACATGCAGTCTAGTTTTCTTTTTGCTATCCACTTTCCATTAAAATACAGGCTTTAAATGAATTGACTAAAAAGATTTTAGAGGATGCATTATGAGTTCTTTCTCTTTTACTTACAACATGTGATTTATCCCTTTAAATATTGTTTTTAAATGTTTGACTTAATTTTATGACATCTGGTGGTTAAATTTTCCCCTAAGGCCAGTGGAATTAGAGAATAGCGATCAAGCCATAAAGTCTGGGATTGGGCTGCTTGGATCTGAATCCCAGTTCTATATTTCCTAAGTATTTTGACTACCTTGGACAAATTAGTTAAGCTCTGAAAACATCAGTAACCTCAGGCATAAATTGAAAGTAATTAGTGCTTATTTCATGGGATTATTGAGGAGTTTATTGAAGAAGTGAGCTGTTGAGTAAATGATTTCTGTTACTACCAGATGAATTTACAATAGAATCTGTAGCACTATGTTTCAAGTGGCTCACAGGGTAGAATTAGATACATGTTCAAGGTTGGAGATATAAATTTATATTTAAGCATTGACACTCTGACCGGGTTTCTAATTCTCCAGGCAGGAGGAAACTTGCATAAACATGGCCTGCTTTCTTCTTTTCCTGCTGGAAAACATTCTGACCTCGTTACTTCAGTTAAGATGCCAGGCACTCTGCACTATCCTTGCCGTTACTTGTCAACAGATCATCTTGCTACCTTTTCATGTCCCGATACAGCACCTTGTTCAGGTTGCCAACTTCTGAAGAGACAGATGTTCATCTCAGCAATGTTTCTAGAGTTATCCTTCAACATATGCATAACAATTGACAGCTGTGGTGACTGAGTCTGGTTTGTTAAAACTGGATGCTGAGAGCTATTTAATAGGTAGATACCCAAGCCTAACACGGTTGGGCATTACTACTGGGTTATAAAAGTCCCTGGGACTTTCTGCCATATGAAGTTTGCCGTCTGCCTTCCAGTTCAGACTCCATTCAAATCAATGATTTTAACCAAAAGACACAGTCATGTATCCACAACTCTGGTTTCAAGAGCAGTGCAGACATTTCAAAGCCTTGATCTGAGAAGATGGTTGAGATAAATATATATGTATTATGTTTTAAAATATATATGTAGTATACTATATATATACATATATATATACATATTTAAAGCTGAATATTTTGCTTCTTTTTTCTTATTACACCCTGAGGGTTTCTTCACAACCTTCTATAATATAACATTTCTAAAAGGCATATATTTGTGCACATTATTTATTATAAAACAATTTAAGTCAAACCTAAAATATCATTTTAACATACGTCTGATAAGTTATTTGAACTCTGTAACAGATTCTAAGCTAACCTAGTATTTGGCTCCATGCCCTAAAATCAGGATTTAATCCTCCTAGGGACTTCTCTACACAGCGGGCTGGAGAGATTTTACAGAGCACACTGACACTGGTGGAAAGTCATAAAACTAATTAATAGCAAGTGTTTCAAAATCTTCCCCTTTCAACATAAATCATGAATTTGTTCCTCACTTGAGTAATACAAGATGCACTCAAAGGAAAAACTCAGAAGGACAAATTTCTGTAAGGGAGGATGAGAAGGAAATGTGGTTAATAGAATAGTTTCAACAAGAAGGACTAGTCACAATGACAAGCTCTTTACTTAAATTTCTTTTTTTTTTTTTTAGTTTATTTATTTATTTATTATTATTTTTTACTTTACAATATTTTATTGGTTTTGCCATACATCAACATGAATCTGCCACGGGTGTACATGTGTTCCCAATCCTGAACCCCCCTGCCCGCTCCCTCCCCATACCATCCCCCTGGGTCATCCCAGTGCACCAGCCCCAAGCATCCTGTATCCTGCATCAAACCTACATTTGCTTATTAAATTATCACATAATATGAAGTACATGTTAGTCAAGACTCTAAAATACATAAAATTATGAATCTTCAAAGAATGTTACATGAATCTTTAATCCCTCTTCACACACACACACACAAAATAAAAATAGTTGACAACTGGGGCTGTTAAGGAAATAGTTCTGGAATAGTCAGTATATTCTGGCCCATTCTGGCATCTGAATCTTAATTCCCTTGAGGCTGACTAGGTCACACAATCCAAGTATCTCTTTTTCCCCATGACGAATCTATCCTGATTAATAATAGGATACCAACGATTAGGATGAAATCAAGAAGGGCAAAGTACTTGAGAGTTTTGTTATCACCAATGTGGCAACTTGCAAAAGATTTTAAATTATCAATAAGTTGCCAAGTCCATGAACTCAGGTGGCTCAGGTGATAAAGAATCTGCCTGAAATACAGGAGACCTGGGTTCGATCCCTGGGTCTGGAAGATCTCCTGAAGAAAGGAAAGGCTGCCTACTCCAGTATTCTTGCTTGGAGAATTCCATGGCCAGAAGAGCCTGGCAGGCTGCAGTCCATGGGGTCACAAAGAGTCAGACATGACTGAGTTACTAACACACAAACTGAGTCCATGGTGTTTGACTATTAATTGTGAATATTAACCCCTCTCATTACTTTGCCAACAAAGGTGCATATAGTCAAAGCTATGGTTTATCCAGTAGTCATGTATGGATTTGAGAGTTGGACCATGAAGAAAGCTGAGTGCTGAGGAATTGATGCTTTTGAACTGTGGTGTTGGAGAAGACTCTTGAGAGTCCCTTTGACTGCAAGGAGATCAAACCAGTTAATCCTAGAGGAAATCAATCATGAATATTCATTGGCAGGACTGATGCTAAAGCCGAAGCTCCAATATTTGGCCACCTGATGTGAAAAACTGACTCATTAGAAAAGACCCTGATGCTGGGAAAGATCAAAGACAGAAGGGAACGACAGAGAATGAGATGGTTGGATGGCATCACTGACTCTATAGACATGAATTTGAGCAAGTTCTGGAAGTTGATGATGGACAGGGAAGCCTGGTGTGCTGTAGTCCATGGGGGTCACAAACAGTCGGACACTACTGAATGCCTGAACTGAACCCCTCTCGGATAAATCCGTTGAGAATATTTTCTTCCAGTCAGTAGGCTGTCTTTTCATCTTATTGATTGTTTCCTTCACTATTCAAAGTATTTTAAGTTTGATTGGGTCCCATTTGTTTATTTTTTCTTTTGTTTCCCTTGCTTAAAGAAACATATCACACACAAAAAAAGTTAACACCAGTGTCAAAGAGCATACTGGAATTTACAGCTTCAGATCTAACATTTAGATCTTAAACCTATTTTCAGTTTATTTTTGTATTTGGTAAAAGAAAATGTTCTAGTTTGATATTTCTGCTTGTAGCTGTCCAGTTTTCCCAATAGAACTTTTGAAGAGACTATCTTTTCCCTTTGTATATTCTTGTCTGCTTTGTTACCAATTAATTGACCACAGGTGTATGGGTTTATTTCTGGACTCTCCATTCTAGTCCATTAATCTATGTGACTGTTTTTGTGCTGGTACCATACTCTTTTGATTACTGTAGCTTTGCAGTATAGTCTGAAGTCAGGACATGTGATACCTCCAGGTTTAATCATCTCTCTTAAGATTGCTTTGGCTATTTGGAATTGTGATTTCATACAAATTTTAGGATTATTTGTTCTAGTTCTGTGAAAAACACCCTGAATATTTTGATAGTGTGTATATGTGTGCTCAGTCATGTCTGACTCTTTGTGACCCTGTGGACTATAGCCCACCAAAGTCCTCTGTCCATGGAGTTTTCCAGGCAGGAAATACTGGAGAGGATTGCCATTTCCTTCTCCAAGAGATTTTCTTGACCCAGTGATTGAACTTGTGTCTCCTGCACTGGCAAATGGATTCTTTACCACTTGCACCACCTGGGAAGCTCCATATTTCGAAAGGACATATATTAAATAAGTAGATTGCTTTGGGCAGTATGGATATATTAACTCTTTAAACTCACAAACGTGATATATCTTCTCATATGTTTCCATCATCTTCATCAGTGTCACAGTTTTCATAGTACAGGTCTTTCACCTCCTCGGTTTATTGCTTTTCATTCAATTATACATGGGATTGTTTTCTTGATTTCTCTTTCTGATAGTTATGTTTTCTTCTGTATCACCTATTTGCTGTTAATTACTTCTAGTTTATTTTTTTCATTTCAGTATTGTATTCCTCAGTTCTGAATTGTCCCTTTGTATATTTTCTATTCTTTGTTGAAGTTTTATTTTGTTTATTCTTTTCTCCAATTCAGTGGGCATTTTTAATCCTATTGCATGAACTCCTCATTACATAAATTATTCATTTGTTTCAGTTGGGATTTTTCTGGTGTTTTATCTTTTCTTTCATTTGGAACACTCTCCTCTGTCTTCTCATTTTGTTTGATTTTTTTCTGTTTGTCTCTTTGCAATTATGTAAAACAGTTACCTATCCTTGTCTTGAAGGTGTCATCCTTATGTGGATGTATCCTCATATAGTCTACCTGCGTTCAGTGGTTTTGGTGCAAAAGCTGAATGTGAAGTGAGGACAGNCATAAATTATTCATCTGTTTCAGTTGGGATTTTTCTGGTGTTTTATCTTTTCTTTCATTTGCTCATTTTGTTTGATTTTTTTCTGTTTGTCTCTTTGCAATTATGTAAAACAGTTACCTATCCTTGTCTTGAAGGTGTTATCCTTATGTGGATGTATCCTCATATAGTCTACCTGCGTTCAGTGGTTTTGGTGCAAAAGCTGAATGTGAAGTGAGGACAGGCTATATGTTCTCCCAGGGTGCACTGGCAGCTGACACCTTGGTGGGGCATAAGGTTGGAGATGGAGGGGCTTTAGCCAGAGCCAACTGTGAGCCAGGGCTTCTCCCAGGCTTCATGGCAGTTGACACCCTAAAGGAGGAGGGGCTGGACCCAAGGGCTAGAGTAAGAGCCCTGAATGAGTTGGGCTTCTCCTCACCACAATGGTGGTCTCAGCCTTGATTGGGTGTAGGGCCAAAGCCCAAGGTGCTGGAACCACAAATCTCAGCTTCTTCTGCTTTTCCCCAGGACAATGTTGGTTTCTGCCTTGTTTGAGGCCAGAGCCAGGGCCCCAGAGGCTAAAGCCAAAAATCTGAGCTAATTCCACTTCTCCCTGATGCAGCAGTAGTTGCCTTAGTCAGAAGTGGAGCCAAGGTCCAAGAAGCTAAATCTGCAAATCTGAGCTAGTTCCACTTATTCCCAGCATGATAGTGATCTCCTCCTTGGCTGGGAGTAATGCCAGACCAAAAGAGGCTGGAGCAGGAGCCTGGTATGGGCTGGGAGAAAAACTGAGGTGGTCCTGGCAGGCTGAGCAAGTACCAGGCAGTTTTTAACCTGCTGCTTCTTCTCTGGAACTGGGAACAAGCAAGGCTGTCTGCAAGTTCGTAAAGAGCAGAGTCTTAGTTTCCTACGGCTCCCTGGAATTCTACTGGTCTTCAAGGCAGCCAAACAATCTTCCCAGTGCTGGACCCCAGGGTTGGGATGCCCAGTATGGGGCTGAAACCCCTCATTTCTTAGGGAGGATCTTTGGGCCTATGACAGTCTCTTCATCTTCTGGGTCACACGCCATGGTTGAGGATCCTGAATAGATGGCACCTCCTCCCCTCCAATCTGATCCCAGTTCTTTCTGTACAACCTTCATCACAAAAGAGCTGTTCTGATAGTCCTCAGGTATCTGCAGAGATAGTTGCTTTCTATGTAGTTGTACTTTTGATGTGCTCAAAGATGGGAGGGGAGTTTAGGGTCTTCCTACTTAGCCATCTTGTTCCAATCCCAGCTTTCACGGCTGCATGTGTTTTCAATCATTAGAGAGAAGTGGGAGGAAGANCTCATTTTGTTTGATTTTTTTCTGTTTGTCTCTTTGCAATTATGTAAAACAGTTACCTATCCTTGTCTTGAAGGTGTTATCCTTATGTGGATGTATCCTCATATAGTCTACCTGCGTTCAGTGGTTTTGGTGCAAAAGCTGAATGTGAAGTGAGGACAGGCTATATGTTCTCCCAGGGTGCACTGGCAGCTGACACCTTGGTGGGGCATAAGGTTGGAGATGGAGGGGCTTTAGCCAGAGCCAACTGTGAGCCAGGGCTTCTCCCAGGCTTCATGGCAGTTGACACCCTAAAGGAGGAGGGGCTGGACCCAAGGGCTAGAGTAAGAGCCCTGAATGAGTTGGGCTTCTCCTCACCACAATGGTGGTCTCAGCCTTGATTGGGTGTAGGGCCAAAGCCCAAGGTGCTGGAACCACAAATCTCAGCTTCTTCTGCTTTTCCCCAGGACAATGTTGGTTTCTGCCTTGTTTGAGGCCAGAGCCAGGGCCCCAGAGGCTAAAGCCAAAAATCTGAGCTAATTCCACTTCTCCCTGATGCAGCAGTAGTTGCCTTAGTCAGAAGTGGAGCCAAGGTCCAAGAAGCTAAATCTGCAAATCTGAGCTAGTTCCACTTATTCCCAGCATGATAGTGATCTCCTCCTTGGCTGGGAGTAATGCCAGACCAAAAGAGGCTGGAGCAGGAGCCTGGTATGGGCTGGGAGAAAAACTGAGGTGGTCCTGGCAGGCTGAGCAAGTACCAGGCAGTTTTTAACCTGCTGCTTCTTCTCTGGAACTGGGAACAAGCAAGGCTGTCTGCAAGTTCGTAAAGAGCAGAGTCTTAGTTTCCTACGGCTCCCTGGAATTCTACTGGTCTTCAAGGCAGCCAAACAATCTTCCCAGTGCTGGACCCCAGGGTTGGGATGCCCAGTATGGGGCTGAAACCCCTCATTTCTTAGGGAGGATCTTTGGGCCTATGACAGTCTCTTCATCTTCTGGGTCACACGCCATGGTTGAGGATCCTGAATAGATGGCACCTCCTCCCCTCCAATCTGATCCCAGTTCTTTCTGTACAACCTTCATCACAAAAGAGCTGTTCTGATAGTCCTCAGGTATCTGCAGAGATAGTTGCTTTCTATGTAGTTGTACTTTTGATGTGCTCAAAGATGGGAGGGGAGTTTAGGGTCTTCCTACTTAGCCATCTTGTTCCAATCCCAGCTTTCACGGCTGCATATGTCTTCAATCATTAGAGAGAAGTGGGAGGAAGAAGCTACTTTTTTACTTCCTTTCTCTTTGTCTCACAGATATTACTTCTGGTGGCCTCATGTCATTGATTCTGCTCCATGTATGGGCTTTCACTAAGATTGAATTTTAGTTGTCACTTCACACCTTTTATAATTACATAGTAACATTTTTTCTTTTACCTATATCTGCTCCCTAACACTGAAATTTGACAGATTTTGAAAATTTTCAAAATGTATTTTAACATATTATCTGATAAGTGTTTGCTTAATTAAAACAAAACGTTTATTTTCTTTTTCTTCTTTTCCTAATAAATGTGCTGATCCCAGATCTTTTGATCGCTTCCATATTTTCCAGTTTTCAGNTAATTACATAGTAACATTTTTTCTTTTACCTACATCTGCTCCCTAACACTGAAATTTGACAGATTTTGAAAATTTTCAAAATGTATTTTAACATATTATCTGATAGGTGTTTGCTTAATTAAAACAAAAAGTTTATTTTCTTTTTCTTCTTTTCCTAATAAATGTGCTGATCCCAGATCTTTTGGTCGCTTCCATATTTTCCAGTTTTCAGAAGTTGTATACTGGGACAAAATTTAGTTTAGACAGGGGCCAGGATAGAACAAAATCCAAAGTTGGACATCCTTGGGATTTGTTATGTTGATTTTATCTGTGAAGTTCATCGGCAGTTCTGAAAAGCAGTTTTAAAGTCTAGAATCTTTGGTTCAAATATTGGATCTAACATTTGCTAGTTCTATAGCCTTTGGCAGATTAGTTAGCCTCTGAAACTTGATTTTTCTTTTGTAAAATACGGGTGATGTTTTAGGACTTGGCTCCAGAAATGCTTACAAGAAGTAAGATATGGGATACAAATTCCTGTCCTTAGAATCATTACCTTACTTAATTCTTCTTCTTCTTTTTTTACTTTACAATATTGTATTGGTTCTGCCACACATCAACATGAATCCACCACGGGCATACACGTGTTCCCCATCCTGAACCCCCCTCCCACCTCCCTCCCCGTACCATCCCTCTGGGTCATCCCATCCCTATGATACTAATATTTTCTCAATTCTACAGATGAGACAACTGAATATTGACCATAGTCCCAGAGCTAGTGTTCATTCATTCAACACATATGGATGGAAAGCCAGTTAAGGTGCCTTTAGTGAGCCTTTTATTCTAGTGCAGAGAGATGACAATAAACATATAGCAAACACACAAATGAGAATTTTCAAAGCAATAATTGCACTGAGAAGATAAAACAGGGTAACAAAGAGAGAGTTATGGAATAAGAGAGGTGTGTTCAGAAAGGCTCCTGAAGAGCTGACACCAGAATGATGAAGAACAGCTGCAGAAAAGCAGACAAGTAGAGGTAACAGCAAGAGTGAAATCAAGAACATGGGCTGTACATTCATAAATGTGCAACAAGCAGTTGATAGTCTTACTACCTTAAAAGGAGGCTTGCATCTCTGGGCAAATCTCTTGTAACTTTAGCCTTAATCAGAGAATGCATGTGTGTTAGTCTCTCAGTCATGTCTGACTCTGTGACCCCATGGACTACAGCCCACCAGGCTCCTCTGTCCCTGGAATTCTCCAGGCAAGAATACTGGAGTGGGTTGACATTCCCTTCTCCAGGGGATCTTCCCAATCCAGGGACAGAACCCGTGTGTCCTGTGTCTCCTGCATTGGCAGGCGGATTCTTTACTGTCTGAGCCACCAGGACTATATGGCATTTAGCAGTCTTCTGGGTTTGTAATGTCCCTAGTCACCAATTTAAGTTGAATAACATGTTGTGTTCCATATATTTGTCATACTGTGATTTCAAGGCTGATGAGAGGTCAGGGTGATCAGAAGGTGAATGTGCCTGTTGTCTTTCTTACCAGCTGCCAACTTCAAAAGAAGCATCCTCTCCATTAAGCGTCACTGGAGAGGAAAAGAGGAAAACACGCTTTTAATGAAGAAAGCAATCCAAATCATTACTTGGCTACTGAGGCGCCACAGGAGACAATTTGCTCAGTGCTCTTGAACTGGGGCTGACTGGCCTCTCAACAGAGCAGGAGCAAAGCTACCACATAGATAATGTCTTGAAGAGAGTTGTTTTCTCCTAAACAGTCCATGGTACTGACAGTTTCTGCTGCCACATTTCACATCTTCTTGTGGCTCTGATTGGTTACATCATCCCAAGATGTCAAATATTTTGAAAAGTATTAGAACTTGGCAGGAGATTTTGACTGGATTTGTGACCAAACTTATTCTCTAGTAATTTTCTCTGATTAATCTATCATTTACACATTGTGGTATGTTCCTCTCGGATAGGAGAGGAATTTTTCACATTTGGGTATACAAAGTGAGGAGAATCAGAAGCTCCAGTAAGACCTCAGGTAGACCAATAACTGTAAAATCAGTGGTTCAACGTGGCTACAGTACTTACCACAAGGCATAGACCTTTACACCATCCACATAGGTCCCACATGAAAAGATACACAGTGAGTATGTGCAAGGAGCAACTTCAGAGCCACTGGCCTATAGGAATGTGAAAGTAAGAGAAGTAAATTGTATGCCGCCTTAAATAAGGTGTGTTAGTTTCCTGGGGTTGTCATCATAAAGTACCAAAACTGGAGTGACTTACAATAGACATTTACTGTCTCACAGTTCTGCAGGCTGTGTTGGCAGGACCACACTCCCTCTAAAGACACCAGAGGAGAATTCTCCTTTGCTTCTTCTATTTGCTGGTAATGAATGGTTTTCTTCGGCTTATCAATGCATCACTCCAGTCACGTGGCCGTCTTCTCTTGTGTGTCTTTAATTGTCTTCCCTCTGTGCACGTTTGTCTCTGTGTTCAAATGTTCCTCTTTTTTGAGGGGAAGGGGTAAATTGCAAGGTTTGATTAACATATACATACAATTATATATTAAATAAGTAGCCAACAAGGACCTACTATATAGCACAAGGAAATCTACTCATAACCTAATGAGTTATGAGTAGAACTCTAGTTCATAACCTAAATGAAAAAA
The DNA here is from genome assembly GCA_006410735.1 of Raphicerus campestris. Taxonomy (NCBI): domain Eukaryota; kingdom Metazoa; phylum Chordata; class Mammalia; order Artiodactyla; family Bovidae; genus Raphicerus; species Raphicerus campestris. Next base: position 500,014 of record SJYW01038774.1, read on the forward strand.
GAATGTGAAGAAGAATAGACTACAGGTATATATTTAACTGAATTACTTTGCTGTGCACCTGAAATTAACACAACATTGTAATTAATTATATATATTCCAATATATAATAAAAGTTAAAATTTTTAAAAGTCTCCTTTTTATAGGGACACCAGACATCCTGATTAGGACCCATCCTAATGACTTCATGTTAACTTGATGACCTCTATAAAGACCCTATTTCCACATAAAGGCATATTCTGAGGTCCCAGTGGTTAGAATGTCCTCTTCAGATGACATAGTTCAACCCATAACACTAGGTTAGACTANTGGAAAGCCAGTTAAGGTGCCTTTAGTGAGCCTTTTATTCTAGTGCAGAGAGATGACAATAAACATATAGCAAACACACAAATGAGAATTTTCAAAGCAATAATTGCACTGAGAAGATAAAACAGGGTAACAAAGAGAGAGTTATGGAATAAGAGAGGTGTGTTCAGAAAGGCTCCTGAAGAGCTGACACCAGAATGATGAAGAACAGCTGCAGAAAAGCAGACAAGTAGAGGTAACAGCAAGAGTGAAATCAAGAACATGGGCTGTACATTCATAAATGTGCAACAAGCAGTTGATAGTCTTACTACCTTAAAAGGAGGCTTGCATCTCTGGGCAAATCTCTTGTAACTTTAGCCTTAATCAGAGAATGCATGTGTGTTAGTCTCTCAGTCATGTCTGACTCTGTGACCCCATGGACTACAGCCCACCAGGCTCCTCTGTCCCTGGAATTCTCCAGGCAAGAATACTGGAGTGGGTTGACATTCCCTTCTCCAGGGGATCTTCCCAATCCAGGGACAGAACCCGTGTGTCCTGTGTCTCCTGCATTGGCAGGCGGATTCTTTACTGTCTGAGCCACCAGGACTATATGGCATTTAGCAGTCTTCTGGGTTTGTAATGTCCCTAGTCACCAATTTAAGTTGAATAACATGTTGTGTTCCATATATTTGTCATACTGTGATTTCAAGGCTGATGAGAGGTCAGGGTGATCAGAAGGTGAATGTGCCTGTTGTCTTTCTTACCAGCTGCCAACTTCAAAAGAAGCATCCTCTCCATTAAGCGTCACTGGAGAGGAAAAGAGGAAAACACGCTTTTAATGAAGAAAGCAATCCAAATCATTACTTGGCTACTGAGGCGCCACAGGAGACAATTTGCTCAGTGCTCTTGAACTGGGGCTGACTGGCCTCTCAACAGAGCAGGAGCAAAGCTACCACATAGATAATGTCTTGAAGAGAGTTGTTTTCTCCTAAACAGTCCATGGTACTGACAGTTTCTGCTGCCACATTTCACATCTTCTTGTGGCTCTGATTGGTTACATCATCCCAAGATGTCAAATATTTTGAAAAGTATTAGAACTTGGCAGGAGATTTTGACTGGATTTGTGACCAAACTTATTCTCTAGTAATTTTCTCTGATTAATCTATCATTTACACATTGTGGTATGTTCCTCTCGGATAGGAGAGGAATTTTTCACATTTGGGTATACAAAGTGAGGAGAATCAGAAGCTCCAGTAAGACCTCAGGTAGACCAATAACTGTAAAATCAGTGGTTCAACGTGGCTACAGTACTTACCACAAGGCATAGACCTTTACACCATCCACATAGGTCCCACATGAAAAGATACACAGTGAGTATGTGCAAGGAGCAACTTCAGAGCCACTGGCCTATAGGAATGTGAAAGTAAGAGAAGTAAATTGTATGCCGCCTTAAATAAGGTGTGTTAGTTTCCTGGGGTTGTCATCATAAAGTACCAAAACTGGAGTGACTTACAATAGACATTTACTGTCTCACAGTTCTGCAGGCTGTGTTGGCAGGACCACACTCCCTCTAAAGACACCAGAGGAGAATTCTCCTTTGCTTCTTCTATTTGCTGGTAATGAATGGTTTTCTTCGGCTTATCAATGCATCACTCCAGTCACGTGGCCGTCTTCTCTTGTGTGTCTTTAATTGTCTTCCCTCTGTGCACGTTTGTCTCTGTGTTCAAATGTTCCTCTTTTTTGGGGGGAAGGGGTAAATTGCAAGGTTTGATTAACATATACATACAATTATATATTAAATAAGTAGCCAACAAGGACCTACTATATAGCACAAGGAAATCTACTCATAACCTAATGAGTTATGAGTAGAACTCTAGTTCATAACCTAAATGAAAAAAGAATGTGAAGAAGAATAGACTACAGGTATATATTTAACTGAATTACTTTGCTGTGCACCTGAAATTAACACAACATTGTAATTAGCCATATTCCAATATATAATAAAATTTAAAATTTTAAAAAGTCTCCTTTTTATAGGGACACCAGACATCCTGGTTAGGACCCATCCTAATGACTTCATGTTAACTTGATGACCTCTATAAAGACCCTATTTCCACATAAAGTCATATTCTGAGGTCCCAGTGGTTAGAATGTCCTCTTCAGATGACATAGTTCAACCCATAACACTAGGTTAGACTACAGGTTGTTGACACTGAAAGATGTAACCTGGGTTACTCAGAGAAGGATAGGATAGGACTGCCAGATTTAAAAGAAAAAAGATGTTTGGTTAAATGTGAATTGTAGATCAATGATGCATAATTTTTTAGTAAGAGTAAGTCCCAAATATTTTATGAGACATACTTATGTTAAAAATGTATTGGTTGTTTATATGAAACTTAGTGACAGATTTTATTTTCTTTGATTCCTAAATCACTGCAGACGGTGATTGGAGCCATGAAATTAAAAGACACTTGTTCTTTGAAAGAAAAGCTATGACAAACCTAGACAGCATATTAAAGAGCAGAACATTGCTTTGTCAACAAAGGTCCCACATAGTCAAAGCTATGGGTTTTCCAGTAGTCATGTACGGCTGTGAGAGTTGGACCATAATGAAGAACTGAGTGCTGAAGAATTGATGCTTTCAAATTATGATTCTGGAAAAAGCTCTTGGGAGTCCCTTGGACTGCCAGGAGATCAAGCCGGTCAATCCTAAAGGAAATTCACTCTAAATATTCATTAGAAGGACTGATGCTGAAGTTGAAACTCTAATACTTTGGCCACCAGATGTGAAGAGACCACTCATTGGAAAGGACCCTGATGCTGGGAAAGATTGAAGGCAAAAGGAGAAGAGGAATCAGAAGACGAGATGGTTAGATAGTGTCACCAACTCAATGGACATGAATCTGAGCAAACTCCAGAAGACAATGAAGGACAGGGAAACCTGGCATGCTGCAGTTCTTGTATCATTTTGTGTCTGAGCAGACACAAAATGCTGACTGCACACAGCATCTTTAACTGGGTGTCCTTTGTTTTATCTAGTAATCCTAAAATAGGCTCTTGCGAGCCCTTCTACTGATAGTTTCTAGGCTCCTTTCATCTACCCCATCAAGATACAAGAAGAAATGGCTATACATGCAAAGAACCTGCACTAGGAGTTCTGAGCCTTGAGTTCTGAGCACCCAATATACTATGTAGGTGTTTTTGCTTATTTTTTAATCTACTCATTTTTAATTGAAGGATAATTGCTTTACAGTATTGTGTTGATTTCTGCCATACAGCAACATGAATCAGTGATAGATAGGTATACATATGTCCCCTCCCTCTTGAAATTCTCAAACCTCTCCCCACCTCCCACTCCAACCCACCCCTCAAGGTTGTCACAGAGCCCTGGTTTGAGTTCTCTTAGACATACAGCAAATTCCTACTGGCTATCAATTTTACATATAGTAGTATATAGGTTCTCATGCTATATATATAGGTGTTTGACAATCAAAGCACTTAACAACTCTAAGACTCAGTTTCATTATCAGTTAAAAATAGATATAAGAGTATCTTTCCTACTGATCTTCTATTATGGCTGTGATGCTAAAACAAGATAAGTGAAATGAAGATACTTCCCAAATACATAAGCGCTATCACAGTAGAAAGTTGTTTTTATAGCTTCGGATTTAGGAGCTTCAAGTTCTTCTTTATTTCTTACTCAGAAAACCAATTCAAATCAGCAGATAGAGCATGGGCACCTCCACAGCTTACCTTTTGTAAATTAGGGGCCTCCTTGAACCATTGCCCTGGCTTCAGTACTTTACAGTAAAGGATTAAAGAATTGGAATGAAAAATGTTGGCCATAAAAGTGGCCCCCTGAGTTGTTGACCAGTCCATTTTACTTTCAGACCTCTGCCCTGAAACATAAAAATGTACTTCCATACAACACTTTAGTACCTCTTATTTTCTGGAGAAGGAATTAATGTTTGTGTACCTGTAGGCAAAAAGTCATTTTTTAAATTCANCAAATTATGATTCTGGAAAAAGCTCTTGGGAGTCCCTTGGACTGCCAGGAGATCAAGCCGGTCAATCCTAAAGGAAATTCACTCTAAATATTCATTAGAAGGACTGATGCTGAAGTTGAAACTCTAATACTTTGGCCACCAGATGTGAAGAGACCACTCATTGGAAAGGACCCTGATGCTGGGAAAGATTGAAGGCAAAAGGAGAAGAGGAATCAGAAGACGAGATGGTTAGATAGTGTCACCAACTCAATGGACATGAATCTGAGCAAACTCCAGAAGACAATGAAGGACAGGGAAACCTGGCATGCTGCAGTTCTTGTATCATTTTGTGTCTGAGCAGACACAAAATGCTGACTGCACACAGCATCTTTAACTGGGTGTCCTTTGTTTTATCTAGTAATCCTAAAATAGGCTCTTGCGAGCCCTTCTACTGATAGTTTCTAGGTTCCTTTCATCTACCCCATCAAGATACAAGAAGAAATGGCTATACATGCAAAGAACCTGCACTAGGAGTTCTGAGCCTTGAGTTCTGAGCACCCAATATACTATGTAGGTGTTTTTGCTTATTTTTTAATCTACTCATTTTTAATTGAAGGATAATTGCTTTACAGTATTGTGTTGATTTCTGCCATACAGCAACATGAATCAGTGATAGATAGGTATACATATGTCCCCTCCCTCTTGAAATTCTCAAACCTCTCCCCACCTCCCACTCCAACCCACCCCTCAAGGTTGTCACAGAGCCCTGGTTTGAGTTCTCTTAGACATACAGCAAATTCCTACTGGCTATCAATTTTACATATAGTAGTATATAGGTTCTCATGCTATATATATAGGTGTTTGACAATCAAAGCACTTAACAACTCTAAGACTCAGTTTCATTATCAGTTAAAAATAGATATAAGAGTATCTTTCCTACTGATCTTCTATTATGGCTGTGATGCTAAAACAAGATAAGTGAAATGAAGATACTTCCCAAATACATAAGCGCTATCATAGTAGAAAGTTGCTTTTATAGCTTCAGATTTAGGAGTTTCAAGTTCTGTATTTCTTACTCAGAAAACCAATTCAAATCAGCACAGAGCGCGTGGGCACCTCCACAGCTTACCTTTCGTAAATTAGGGGCCTCCTTGAACCATTGCCCTGGCTTCAGTACTTTACAGTAAAGGATTAAAGAATTGGAATGAAAAATGTTGGCCATAAAAGTGGCCCCCTGAGTTGTTGACCAGTCCATTTTACTTTCAGACCTCTGCCCTGAAACATAAAAATGTACTTCCATACAACACTTTAGTACCTCTCATTTTCTGGAGAAGGAATTAATGTTTGTGTACCTGTAGGCAAAAAGTCATTTTTTAAATTCAGAGAAAAATCTCATTAAAAAAAAAAAAAGGAGGAGAAAAGAGAGGCCCTGAAATGCTGAGTACTGAGATCACAGCCTTTCATGAACACTATGCAACCAATTCTGGAGAAAATTTTCAAATAAGAACTGGAATAATTACCCACACTGACTAAATAAACACCCAATGTGGTTGCTATCAAAATGAAAATCCATCATTTCTCTATTGACTCTAAGGGTGCATAATTAAGTAGGCTTCGCAGCTGTTTTAAATCCATGCACCTAAGAAGGAAAATTATATGCTTTATCCAGTAAGGAGATTGTGGTTTGTATTTTAAATTTTGTCTCTAAGGGATTTTTTTTTTTACCAGTAGGTAAAAGATTTTTCTTTACCTGTCTGAAACAAAGTACTCTTGTCAGAGTTTATGAAAAACATCATAAACTGAGAATGAATTTTCAGTATGAAATTTAGTATTGCAATGAAGTTTCATTACAGTAGATTGCTGCAACCGATGTAGCATTTCAGGATAGTTACCATTCTATTTTTCTCAAATGTACTCTTGTTAGTATATACTACATAAGGGCATCAATGTAGTCTCATTACTTCAATTGGGCATATAAATGTGCTACTGTCAAGTGTTGAAGTAATTTTTTGTTGTTGCTGCTTCTATGAAATCTTTTATTTTACAATGATCTTCTGCTTCCTGCAAGACCACTGTAAACTATGAACAACATACATGGTCTATACCTCTTGTAGGTATACTTGTAGACTGGGCAAAGAATAAATTCTGTGAAACTGCCAAGGAGAACAGGGTTAAAATATTTATGTTGCCTAGAGCAAAAACCTCTTACTTTTACAGGGACTTTAACTTGTAAGTAATATTTTCCTCTTTAATTTTATGTTCAATTTAGAAGATGGCCTCTAGACACTAGTCTTTTATGGTAGTCAGTGACTTTATGATAACCAGTGATTCCCCACCCTCCATCCCGAAGGGTCACGTCGTTAGAGAGGAGTGCAGCTAAAGAGATGGGGAATCAGCCTGTTCATCTTGCTGAAAGGATTTGGGAGTAGGAATAAATAGGCCTGTACCATTCTGGCTATCTCACCATGGGAGTGGAGCTTCCCAGAAGAAAAAATGACAAGGAAATGAGAAAGTTAATTCCTAGGCAGATTGATAAGAAGTTTGGGGTCCCTGAGGAGACAGGGGTCTGGAATTCTCAAGGAGGAGTAAAGGACAAACGTCTTTTCCTACACTCCTTAGTAAGAATTATATAATAACAGTGTATCCTGGTTGAGGACAGTTTCTCCTTCTTGAAAACCTTCTGACTAAACCTGTTATCTTAAAATGTATATTGTGGGAATGAGTCTGATAAAATTTTTACAACCTTGAGACATTCTTTTGATTTATTGTAATAACCAATTGAAAAAGTGTATAATTCCCTTGCTAAGACTAGCGAGGGGGTTACTCTCCATCCCCCTTCTGATATATATGTCAGAAGCTTTCTCTGTCCCTTTTTCACTTGAATAAAACAAATGACTGCCACACAAAAGCTCTTGAGTGATCAAGCCTGGACCTTGGTCCTGAAGCTGAATCTTCTTCTTTGGAGATCATAGATCCAACATCATTCACCGTAAGCAATCAGTAAGATGACCTCTGCTAAGCAGACCCACCATGCAGACACATCCACTGATAAACCTGGCAAGTGTCCATCATCTGAGAGTGCCGAGCATCCTGTGCACAAGTCCCAGGACCTCGTTATTGGTCAGCGTACGCTGCAGAGGACCTTGAATTGTCTTTCAGAGTAGTCTGAATCTGAATCTCCCTCAATGGGGATTATCTGAAGGCTTTTAAGCTTTAGAAAGGCTTTATTTTTAGATGTGCAAGTCTTTGGACAGATGAGTATATTGGACCACAACCAGATTAGGCTTTAGGACTAAGCAAAGTTTCTTTACTACTAGATCGCACTAGCTTTCTGGAAGTGAACCATGACTACTTTCCCTTTGCTGTGCTTGTGCTTGTTAACTATTTCGTACCTTTGTAAAATGGAAATCAAATAAAACAAAACTTTAAAAAGCATTTCACAGTAGTTATCTCAGATCTCTCATCCTCATTTCATAGCTGACGGACATATGCCTCAAAGAGATGGTGTGACTTTCCTAGAATCCCACAGTGAGTAAATCTTCTTAAAGTGCCATATATCAATTATTCCTTCACTGAAGACTATTGATGAGAACCTACTAAGGACCAGGCAATATGGTAGGTGCTGGAATCGATTGGTGATCAATCAAGAAATAAGATGTACATCGTCCCCACTCTCTTAGAGCCTCTGGTCTGTGAAGGGAGACAGTTAAGTGAGCAATAGCAACACCACATGATGAGTACTGTCCTAAGTGAGGCCAAGGGTACTGCTGAGAGGTTGTGAAAGGCCCCACATCACCACCATCTCAAGTGAACTATAGAGAGCTTTTACTGCATACCAGGCACTGTGTCATCAGTTTGCAGATATTATCTTTAATATTCACCACAGCTTGATAGATGAGAAAAGTGAGAGGTGGAGAGGTGACCTAACCTACTTAAGTCACAAAGAAAGGTAAAGCCCAAATTCCACCAGAAAATCTGATCCAAGTCCACAAACATAGACCTCCACTTTTATCACCAATTATAATCCTCCTGAGGAAAAGATGAGGATATTTTGGCTAGCAAAGTAACCCAGAGTTTTGTCTAGTGAAGCAGAAACGACTGAGAAACTAACAAAGCTAAGTCTGTATGGCCAGAGCATAGAAATTCTTTTCATGTTCCAACTGACCCACAGTTGAATCAAAGGATTTGGCTACCATGTTCATCTCTGCTATATAGAAAGCAGGGCTTTTATCTTTTGTAGATAAATCAGGAAGACAGAAATTACCAAGTGGTGTCAGTATGACACAGAGTACTTAATTGACGTAGCCTTTGTGTTTTGTTGCTGGAAAAGCATCTCAAGTTCAACTCTCTAAAAGACAGATCCAGGGTCAAGCTTGTCACGGTAGATAGAATGATATATTTTCTCATTATTTTCCCCAGCCTCTCTTAAATTTTATTTTTCACGATTTTTTTAAACATCCATCCAGGCACACTTAACAAGTTTCCCATTCTCATTGGTATGCTTTTATATCAGGTAAAACCATGTTTTCTTTGATTTGGCAGCCTATATTTCTTTTCTGGATACTAATTATGAATCTAAAATATTGCTAACAATCAAGAGTTAAGGACAAGTGGCAAAAGTATTTCAACAAATGTAGTACCATTTGGTTTTGTTTTGCTTTTCAGTTTGAAAAAAGAAACTACATTGGTTTTGAAAATAATTGTGAAATTCTAAACCACAGCATTTCTATTCTGGGCTTCAGCTGAAACTGTCTGTGGCAGTCAATTCACAGAGAGTCCTGTCTTTAATCAGCCTCAGTCTATGTAGAATATTTATTCCATTCCAACAGTGTATAGGATGGAAAATGTATAGGATGGAAAACTAGGACAATGAAATTACTGTGAACCATAACACTTTAATTAAATATATTCAACATGTGTTCTAGCTGTTTGCCTTCTTTTTTCTTCAATTCAGTTCAGTTCAGTTAAGTCACTCATTCGTGCCCGACTCTTTGCAGTCCCATGAATTGCAGCACGCCAGGCTTCCCTGTCCATCACCAACTCCTGGAGTTCACTAAGACTCATGTCCATCGAGTCTGTGATGCCATCCAGCCATCTCATCTTCTGTCGTCCCCTTCTCCTCCTGCCCCCAATCCCTCCCAACNCATAGGATGGAAAACTAGGACAATGAAATTACTGTGAACTATAACACTTTAATTAAATATATTCAACATGTGTTCTAGCTGTTTGTCTTCTTTTTTCTTCAATTCAGTTCAGTTCAGTTAAGTCACTCAGTCGTGCCCGACTCTTTGCAGTCCCATGAATCGCAGCACGCCAGGCTTCCCTGTCCATCACCAACTCCTGGAGTTCACTAAGACTCATGTCCATCGAGTCTGTGATGCCATCCAGCCATCTCATCTTCTGTCGTCCCCTTCTCCTCCTGCCCCCAATCCCTCCCAACATCAAAGTCTTTTCCAAAGCGTCAGCTCTTCGCATGAGGTGGCCAAAGTACTGGAGTTTCAGCTTCAGCATCATTCCTTCCAAAGAAATCCCAGGGTTGATCTCCTTCAGAATGGACTGGTTGGATCTCCTTGCAGTCCAAGGGACTCTCAAGAGTCTTCTCCAACACCACAGTTCAAAAGCATCAATTCTTCAGCGCTCAGCCTTCTTCACAGTCCAACTCTCACATCCATACATGACCACTGGAAAAACCATAGCCTTGACTAGATGGACCTTAGTCAGCAAAGTAATGTCTCTGCTCTTGAATATACTATCTAAGTTGGTCATAACTTTCCTTCCGAGGAGTAAGCATATTTTAATTTCATGGCTGCAGTCACCATCTGCAGTGATCTATCTAATCTGTCAATTAATTAAAGAGAAACTTAATCTTCATGTAGATTTTTTTTAATGTTTGTTACCTTATCAGTTGTTAGGATAATTGACAAATAGCCTAGCTTTCCATTATGACAAATATCTGAAGTGACTCTCTATTATTACTCTCCATATAAAATTTTTATACTGACAAGATCATTACTCATTTTGATTATTGTCTTCAGATCAACATCTCATTTTTTGTTGTTGTTTTTTTCCAAAAATTTTGCATGTTTTTCAAGATTTATACTTTTAAGAACTCTATAAATATTCTACAAACTAAAAATTTCAGAAGACTAAGATTAACTTTTACAATACTTATCAGTACTGAATAAAGTACATAGCTCCAACAAAACAGCTATCCTAATATAGTTGATAATTGGGGTATATAATGTGAATTTTTGAAATAACATCTTAAAGTCATACACTTTCACTTTTTCATCAAGGAGGTGAAAATCCTCTTGGAAGAGCAGCTTGTCCTTAATTATGTCAGGTCTAGAGGGTAAACATGGAGGGAACATTCAAAGTTAAATGAAAAGCTGAGTGACAGGAGATAGTAAGACTTTATTAAGAGAGCATAAGCATAGTATAAAAATAGAACTGTTGGCAGAAAAAACAAATGGATTGATAATAAGGAAAAAATAGCTATACCTTGGGGAGTGCTTATTATACATCAGCTATTGTTCTGGGATGTTTGTATACTTCAACTCAATCAAATACCAACTTAAGAAAATCAGAAAACTGCAAATGGAGGAGATGTTGAAACAGGAAGGAAGTGAGAACTTCAAGAGTCACCACCATGAAGCAAAGGAAAATGAACATGAGGAAATAAGCCAAGGCAAGTGGAGGGCAGGAGGAGGATGACAAGAAGGTAGTGAGTGACAGGAAATGACTGAAAATGAGAAAGTCGAAGAACTCATCCTTCGAAAATGGAGATGGAGACCTCAAGAAGACTGAGCAGTTAGAAGCACTACTTTCAGGAAAAGGTGCTGGAATTCCTTTATTTCATTAAATTGTATTACAAACTCTTTCCCTGTCCTCTCAATACAGCAGGTGTTCTCAGTCCAGAGGATGCCCATGGTAAATGACCGTTGTTGCCAGTCTGCAGGCCCTGCTCTCTCAAGCACTGAACCTTGGAAGCAGAAGGACAGGAAACAGGACACCAACAGCCAGTGCTGTCAGGAGTTCGGAAGCTGGACATGATGGCAGCCAGTTAGAAATGCTCATTCCCACCTTCTAGCTGCAAATCCTTTCTGACTTCTGTCTTGAAAGCGTTAAAGTTAACTGGTAAATTGAATACAACTTATTGCGTAGGAAGAGGGCAGAAGAGGGAAACAAGCAGAAGAGCCCAGTTCTGAAGTCTGGGTGGCCTTGGGTGAATCTTTCCTCCTTTCTGGTCCTTTGCTTCATCAGACTTCAGGCACTGGCACAGCTATTCTCTGAGGGCCACTCCAGCCCTAATGCGAGTTTGGGAAGGAAATTGATGCAAGGGATGTAAGCCAGTGCGGGATACGTCGCTTCAGTCATGTCGCTTCTTTCTGACTCCATGCACTGTAGCCCACCAGGGTCCTCTGTACATGGGATTCTTCAGGCAAGAATACTGGAGTGGGTTGCCATGTCCTCTAAGGGAATCTTCGTGACCCAGGGAGGGATCCAACCTGTGCCTGTTATATCTCCTACATTGGCAGGTGGGTTCTTTACCACCAATAAATACAAGTTGCTATCACAGATTCATTTGATAATGAAACTCTAAATTTCCAATCAGTAGCAGGTTAGCTCAAACTCTGGAGTGTGGTCAACTCTGGTCAACTCCAGCAGTGTGATCAGATGACTCACCCCAAATGATTTCCAAGCAGGGACAGATAGGCCTATCTGTGTCATCTCAGCGATGCTCAGGATAAGTACACAGGACAGATTCCCATTGTCATCAGATGCTCCCAGATCAGCATATTCTAACAGTTAGCCACAGCAGAGCCATTTGTCTTAATTAACTTAAAGTCATTTGTCTTAATTAACTTAAAGTTTGTTAGCTGAAGCCTAATTAAACATTGCCAATTACTNATCCCTCCCAACATCAAAGTCTTTTCCAAAGCGTCAGCTCTTCGCATGAGGTGGCCAAAGTACTGGAGTTTCAGCTTCAGCATCATTCCTTCCAAAGAAATCCCAGGGTTGATCTCCTTCAGAATGGACTGGTTGGATCTCCTTGCAGTCCAAGGGACTCTCAAGAGTCTTCTCCAACACCACAGTTCAAAAGCATCAATTCTTCAGTGCTCAGCCTTCTTCACAGTACAACTCTCACATCCATACATGACTACTGGAAAAACCATAGCCTTGACTAGATGGACCTTAGTCAGCAAAGTAATGTCTCTGCTCTTGAATATACTATCTAAGTTGGTCATAACGTTCCTTCCGAGGAGTAAGCATATTTTAATTTCATGGCTGCAGTCACCATCTGCAGTGATCTATCTAATCTGTCAATTAATTAAAGAGAAACTTAATCTTCATGTAGATTTTTTTTAATGTTTGTTACCTTATCAGTTGTTAGGATAATTGACAAATAGCCTAGCTTTCCATTATGACAAATATCTGAAGTGACTCTCTATTATTACTCTCCATATAAAATTTTTATACTGACAAGATCATTACTCATTTTGATTATTGTCTTCAGATCAACATCTCATTTTTTGTTGTTGTTTTTTTCCAAAAATTTTGCATGTTTTTCAAGATTTATACTTTTAAGAACTCTATAAATATTCTACAAACTAAAAATTTCAGAAGACTAAGATTAACTTTTGCAATACTTATCAGTACTGAATAAAGTACATAGCTCCAACAAAACAGCTATCCTAATATAGTTGATAATTGGGGTATATAATGTGAATTTTTGAAATAACATCTTAAAGTCATACACTTTCACTTTTTCATCAAGGAGGTGAAAATCCTCTTGGAAGAGCAGCTTGTCCTTAATTATGTCAGGTCTAGAGGGTAAACATGGAGGGAACATTCAAAGTTAAATGAAGAGCTGAGTGACAGGAGATAGTAAGACTTTATTACGAGAGCATAAGCATAGTATAAAAATAGAACTGTTGGCAGAAAAAACAAATGGATTGATAATAAGGAAAAAATAGCTATACCTTGGGGAGTGCTGATTATACATCAGCTATTGTTCTGGGATGTTTGTATACTTCAACTCAATCAAATACCAACTTAAGAAAATCAGAAAACTGCAAATGGAGGAGATGTTGAAACAGGAAGGAAGTGAGAACTTCAAGAGTCACCACCATGAAGCAAAGGAAAATGAACATGAGGAAATAAGCCAAGGCAAGTGGAGGGCAGGAGGAGGATGACAAGAAGGTAGTGAGTGACAGGAAATGACTGAAAATGAGAAAGTCGAAGAACTCATCCTTCGAAAATGGAGATGGAGACCTCAAGAAGACTGAGCAGTTAGAAGCACTACTTTCAGGAAAAGGTGCTGGAATTCCTTTATTTCATTAAATTGTATTACAAACTCTTTCCCTGTCCTCTCAATACAGCAGGTGTTCTCAGTCCAGAGGATGCCCATGGTAAATGACCCTTGTTGCCAGTCTGCAGGCCCTGCTCTCTCAAGCACTGAACCTTGGAAGCAGAAGGACAGGAAACAGGACACCAACAGCCAGTGCTGTCAGGAGTTCGGAAGCTGGACATGATGGCAGCCAGTTAGAAATGCTCATTCCCACCTTCTAGCTGCAAATCCTTTCTGACTTCTGTCTTGAAAGCGTTAAAGTTAACTGGTAAATTGAATACAACTTATTGCGTAGGAAGAGGGCAGAAGAGGGAAACAAGCAGAAGAGCCCAGTTCTGAAGTCTGGGTGGCCTTGGGTGAATCTTTCCTCCTTTCTGGTCCTTTGCTTCATCAGACTTCAGGCACTGGCACAGCTATTCTCTGAGGGCCACTCCAGCCCTAATGCGAGTTTGGGAAGGAATTTGATGCAAGGGATGTAAGCCAGTGCGGGATACGTCGCTTCAGTCGTGTCGCTTCTTTCTGACTCCATGCACTGTAGTCCACCAGGGTCCTCTGTACATGGGATTCTCCAGGCAAGAATACTGGAGTGGGTTGCCATGTCCTCTAAGGGAATCTTCGTGACCCAGGGAGGGATCCAACCTGTGCCTGTTACATCTCCTACATTGGCAGGTGGGTTCTTTACCACCAATAAATACAAGTTGCTATCACAGATTCATTTGATAATGAAACTAAATTTCCAATCAGTAGCAGGTTAGCTCAAACTCTGGAGTGTGGTCAACTCTGGTCAACTCCAGCAGTGTGATCAGATGACTCACCCCAAATGATTTCCAAGCAGGGACAGATAGGCCTATCTGTGTCATCTCAGCGATGCTCAGGATAAGTACACAGGACAGATTCCCATTGTCATCAGATGCTCCCAGATCAGCATATTCTAACAGTTAGCCACAGCAGAGCCATTTGTCTTAATTAACTTAAAGTCATTTGTCTTAATTAACTTAAAGTCTGTTAGCTGAAGCCTAATTAAACATTGCCAATTACTCGGAAAAACAATTTAAAAAGTCATTCCACAATACCATCTTGTCATTGCAGAACGTTTTAATAAGCTAGCCTTACAAAGTATTGGCAATCTTTTCCTCAGTTGTGTGTTGCCTTCAGATAGACCTAATTTCTCATTTAAAATAACATCTTGCTGAGGGACTTTGATGAGAAAGCTCTCCTCTCAATGCAGCTTTGAGGAATATCTGCCATCAGATTTTTTTTTCCCACAGTTGGGAGCAGTCAAAAAAAAAGAATAAAAGAAAAATATTTTTTTGTTCAACACAGCAGCTGAAGGATGTATAGCAAATATCCAAATCACATAATTGCAATATAACCCAATGTTTCCCAAATACCTCTTTCAATTCTATAGGACTTCTTAGTTTTAGGTATTTGGTGGGGTTTTCCCATCTACAAACTTACTGACCCCAATAATTTCTGGTGCTTTAGTGCTCCTGAAAAATTCAAAATTGTCCCCTTCATGGTTCAGCACTTAAGATTCTGAATATAAAGCAATATGACCAGCACCAGCCTGGGGCTTTCCAAGAACAGTCTAGAAAAACTGTCAGGGGAATTCTTAGTTCCTCCTCTTAGGCTTGCTGATAACTCTCTGGCCCTTGGTCAGTTTTCTGAAGGTGTTTGTTGTTTTGAGCTGTGGCTATAAAAGTTTCAAACTGAAGCTAATTCGTTAGTAAATAAGAAAGTGAAAATCACTGTTCTTGAGGCAAAGTGGTGGGTAACCTTCCCTCCTCCAAAGAGCAGTTCAGTGGTTTAACTCTCTGTCCTTCTGGTGCCTCTGCAGAACCAAAACCTGGCTCTTCCAACTTCTTTCGCCCTCATTTCTCACTTGAAGATAGAAACATCTCTTTGCCCCCTAAATGGACAGAGGCATTCGACTTGGCATATTGAATAGATTTCCTTTTTTTTTTTTTTTTTTTGAATAGATTTCCAATGAAAGTCTTTCATTCAGCAGCTGCCACTGCCAAGTACAGGGTAGCATCCTCAGAAAGTATATGAAAGCTAAAGAAAGTAGATGAGCCTATACAAATTCTCAGCAAATCTGACCTAAACACGGAGAAAAGAAGGGTGCTCTGAGGACTAGGGTAAGACTCGGAGCTGGTTTGATACCTTGTGATCACCTCTGGATCACATCTAGACTCTGTCTTGAAAACTCTACCATGTTGAGACAGAAAGTATCCCTGAAGAGAAGCAGATATGGACTCCAGGCATCTCACTAGATGCTTCCAAGACAGCGTGGAATAAGGCTGAAGCTCAGTAAGTGTGTTCCCATGAGCTAGTGATGATTGACAAAACAAGGTAAGCTGCCCTGGGTTAGTCGTTGATGCCTGTGTTTGTATTTCTATTTATTTTTGTTTTGTTTGTTTGTTTGTTTCAATAATATGTTCTTTGGAATTTATATCCATCTAATTTTCCAGCTTTGGAAATTATGAAAACAGTGCCAGACACTTAGAAACCAATTCACATAACTCTTCACTTACAGCAAGACCACANTTATTTTTGTTTTGTTTGTTTGTTTGTTTTAATAATATGTTCTTTGGAATTTATATCCATCTAATTTTCCAGCTTTGGAAATTATGAAAACAGTGCCAGACACTTAGAAACCAATTCACATAACTCTTCACTTACAGCAAGACCACATCCTGTAATTTAGAACATTCACTGTCATCCCCATATTGTGTGAATTTTCAGAAAAAAAAAAAAAAACCACCTAAGGGCTATGTAAAGTCAATGTTCTCAATCCTTGAGGCTACTGAAGTACTCAAGTGCTCCATCCTCACGGGACCTATAAAGAAATAGTCATTCAAAATGAAGCAAATAACCAAACCCCTAGTTAGGGTATTGCTGATAGCCAGCATGTGCCAAGTCATGAGGGGTACCTGAACTTTTCTACACAAAGATTTAAAAAGGAAAACTGTGTTATATCTCCCTGCTATATAGCACCAACAATTACTCAAATGATTATTTCTTATATAATTCCTGTGAATGAACAGGAACAGAATGATAACATTTTCACATCTATTGGTTTAGGTACAAGGAAATTTCCAATCCATGAGTATGTTCTTTGGGATATGAAAATGAAATGAGAATCTGACTCAATTTCTTAAATCATGGTTCTGTAGCCGACTATTTTATTCTACACCTATTAAACTCCAGTAACTTTGGCCACCTCATGCAAAGAGTTGACTCATTAGAAAAGACTCTGATGCTGGGAGGGATTGGGGGCAGGAGGAAAAGGGGACAACAGAGGATGAGATGGCTGGATGGCATCATGGACTCAATGGACGTGAGTTTGAGTGAACTTCAAAAATTGGTGATGGACAGGGAGGCCTGGTGTGCTGCGATTCATGGGGTCGCAAAGAGTCAGACACAACTGAAAGACTGAACTGAAATGAACACCTATTANAATGGACGTGAGTTTGAGTGAACTCCAAAAATTGGTGATGGACAGGGAGGCCTGGTGTGCTGCGATTCATGGGGTCGCAAAGAGTCAGACACAACTGAAAGACTGAACTGAAATGAACACCTATTAAAATAAAGTTGATTTCTTTTGATCACTCTTTCTCTGGTAACCAGCCTTCAATATGGCCCCCATGGTCCTCAAATCCTGGAACTTACACCTTTGTGTATTTGTTTTCCTTTTATGTTTTAGCTGGGTTGGTCTACATGACCAATAGGACATGGCAAGAAGGATAGAATGTTACTTCTGAGGTCAGTTATAAAAGACTCTGATTGCTTGCTCTGGAAGAAGGTAGTTGCCCTTTCCTAAAAACACTCAAACTTCCTTATAGAAAAGAGCCATTTGTGAAGAGCAACTGAGGCCAACAGCCAGTAAGGAAATGAGGAGTCCTACCAACATCTGCTTTTTTTCAATGATGCAGCAGATGTTGGCAATTTGATCTCTGGTTCCTCTGCCTTTTCTAAAACCAGCTTGAACATCAAGAAGTTCACGGTTCATGTATCGCTGAGGCCTGCCTTGGAGAAGTTTAAGCATTACTTTACTAGTGTGTGAGATGAGTGCAATTGTACAGTAGTTTGAGCATTCTTTGGCATTGCCTTTCTTTGGGATTGGAATGAAAACTGACCTTTTCCAGTCCTGTGGCCACTGCTGAGTTTTCCAAATTTGCTGGCATATTGAGTGTAGCACTTTCAAAGCATCATCTTTCAGGATTTGAAATAGNTGTAAAAGCCTGCCAGAGTTTGCACGTTTTAATCCATTAGTTTTCACCCAAAACATGTATATTGCAGGTAGCTCCTTCAGGGCACACATGAGGATTACAGCTAGTACACAAATTAATAGCAACATCAGTTCAGTTCAGTTCAGTCGCTCAGTCGTGTCCGACTCTTTGCAGCCCCATGAATCACAGCATGCCCTGTTCATGGGGTTTTCAAGGCAAGAATACTCAGGTGGTTTGCCATTCCCTTCTCCAGTGGACCACATTCTGTCAATCCTCTCCACCATGACCTGCC
Organism: Raphicerus campestris; assembly: GCA_006410735.1. Taxonomy (NCBI): domain Eukaryota; kingdom Metazoa; phylum Chordata; class Mammalia; order Artiodactyla; family Bovidae; genus Raphicerus; species Raphicerus campestris. The sequence goes on from SJYW01038774.1 coordinate 518,158, forward strand.
CATCTTGGGTTGCCCCATGGGCATGGCTTAGTTTCATTGAGTTAGACAAGGCTGTGGTCCTAGTGTGATTAGACTGACTAGATTTCTGTGAGTATGTTTTCAGTGTGTCTGCCCTCTGATGCCCTCTTGCAACACCTACCATCTTACTTGGGTTTCTCTTACCTTGGGCATGGGGGTATCTCTTCATGGCTGCTCCAGCAAAGCACAGCCGCTGCTCCTTACCTTGGATGAGAGGCAACATCAGGCCACAGGATTTCTCCCTCTAGCACAAAAGTGTAGGTAGAGTTGGAGAGGGGGGATTCTAGGGTGAGTTACAACTCTTACCTTTCTGCCACCCTTTTCTGGTAACATCAACAGTCCCTGGATGCTTGATTCAGCTCTGCATGGTCCCCTCAGGCTGCATGACAGAATACCACACATCAGATGGTTTAAACTGTAGGAACCTATTTTTCATAGTTCTGGAGGCCACAAGTCCAAGCAAGCTTGAGCTGCCAGGGTTGGTTTCTAAGGAGGCTTTCCTTCCTAGCCAGCAGGCCATCAGCTTCATGCTGTGTCATCACTGGGCCTTTTCTCTGATGGAGAGAGAGGAAGCTCTGTTGGGTTAGGATTTTCCTCATGATCTTATTTAAACTTAATTATCTCTTTAAAGGCACTGTCTCTAAATGCTGTCACCATGAATATTAGGGCTTCAACATAAGAATTTGTGGGGGACACAATGAAGTTCATGAACAGGACTGACTAGAAAGCCCATGTGCAATTGTTTCTGTTGTGCCAACAGCAAGGATGGAAAATATGTAAATATTGATTATACTGATTAATTTCATTTGTGTCCATTAATATATGAATATCGTTTACATTAATAATAAGTATAGGATTCATTTCTATTAATTACTCTAGGGCAGACATTACTATTCAATAATGATACTCTTTCCTTTTGGGCCAAAGTGGGGCCTCAGAAATCTCAACATGATGTTGAGGCAGCTACTACCAACCAACTGAATTTGATACAGGAGATGCAATGTAGTTGACACTTGTACTTCATAGCCCAGCCTTCTCCACCTTGGGGAAGGATCTGGGAACTAGATGAAAATCCAGGAGTGGCTGGCACACGTCTGTGTTTTGGAACTGCGGCTTCCCATGGGTCTTTCCTACTGGTCAGAACAGCTGGCCTACGGGAACTTCTGACTGACAAAGTCTGCCTGCAAACTCTCTTTCCTTGGTTCTGTATCTAGCAACTCATCCTCTCACAGCTTGTCCTTTTTTCCTGCAGAGCTGTGAGAAGCCTCAGCCCTAGCTAATGCCTGGAGTCATCAGCCTTGCTTCCTAAGCTGGGGAGGGTCTATTGTCTCAGTTGTTTTTTCTCAGCAGCCACTTAAACACAGTTTGAAAATGCATTTTCTCTACGTTTCTTGGAATTGTATTCTTATCCACTCATCTATGCTGTTCTTACTGAGCTACAGTTCCTGGAGCTAAACATCCCCATCTTCTGTCAGTTGCCTAGCCTTTTTGTATAAGAGGTGAAGGAGTGGATTTATAAGGAGTAAATAATACCACATTGAATGGAAATGGCTTCACAAAAATAGGATCTAACATCATGAGCTTAGTTTCAACCACAGAACAATATAAAGAATGATATGCGGTTTTTATAAGGTAGGTTTTGAAGATGTTTTTTGTATCACTATTCTTTGAGTTTCTTCTTGAATTAGATACTAGGGAAGCAGATTGTCTGTTCTGATAAATGGGGCAATGTGTTTCCCTACCACTTAATTCAAGGAGGAACTCCAGGAGTATAAAAACTTACCATGTTTTCCTCCTTTCCTTGGCTGCCAATAAATGCATGGCTGTTTTGTGCAGTGGTCACTATTATTATTAGCTGAGGTTTCTGATAAATTATTTTCTCCTTTCATTACTGGACCCTCTTGCTCATCCTTAATATGAATGTATCTTCTACATGAGCTGTTTTTTCCTCGTAGGAAGTGAATGGGATACTGATATTAAATTATACATCAGTAGCTCAGTCAAGGACATATCACCAGGATACTGGGGTCTGACCTGAATTCAACCCACTAGTCATCTATTGATCCTTATTACCAGCTGGTCACCAAGCCCTCCCTACACGTTCTCCAGAAGACATGTTGAATCTTTTGAAATGATGAAAAGTTTAAAGATGGACAAAGGTTTGTCAATAGTTGTCATACACTATTTCAGCAAAATAACAAATCTCAAGCTCTCCCAAATTTATATAACTTAAAACTTGAGAACACCCATGATCTCAACTCCTCCTTCAGTTTCAACCAGATCCATATTTCCTATTAAGTCTCAGGCAACTTTTTTTGAATATCCCAAAGGCATCACACACCTCATAGGCACAACGGAACTCTATCTTCCTACCCTTTCTTTCTACAGATTTATTTTATTCCCCCACTATAGTCTGGGTTTCAGTCAATTGTAACACTGTTCACTGAGCTTCTTCACGTTCAATCAGACTCCAAATGCTTGCCAATAAGCTTCTGAACCTTACCCCTTCCCTGAAGCCCCACTGTCACCATCTTAGAATAAGACCTGCTTTTCTCGACCCTATACTATTCCAACAACTTCCTAAGCATTCTTTCTGCCATCTGGTCTTATCTTTTACCCTTATACTGCCATCAGCATCCTCTCTCTTCCTGATCATTTTCTCCATAAGAACATTTATTGGCCTCTCAGTGCCTATAAGATAAGCACCATATTCCATAAAGAAGTGTTCAAAGTCCATTGCAATCTAGCTCCAACCTTCTCCAGCATCGCCTCTCACTTCACATTAAGATTCCTATGGTCCAGTCCTACCAAATTCCTCATCCTTTTTAAACAAGCTAAGGCCTTTCATGACTGTGTCCTCTTGCATTTGCAGTTTCTTCTGCCAAGAATGCTGTTTACATAGCCTATCTTTCAACTTGGAAGTTAACTTTCATTGTTCATGAATTAACTCAATTATCAACAATATTCGATATCTACCCTACAATTAGATCTTTCTTGACCTTTCTACCTCCCCTTAGTTGCTTTTTAAAGAGTCTTCCCTAGAAACTACCCAGGCATATTCAAATTATTTGTTAACAGGCTTCTCTTTGGCTATCACTCTGAGCTAATGCAGGTCAAGAACCACATTTTTCATAGCTCTAGTATCAAGTGCAGTAAATGGCACAATGTTGATGTTCATTAAATGCTAATAAAGCAAGCACTGAAATATGAAAGCATAGTAGGTGACAAATAATCTTTTATTATGAGATAATAAAAGATCTCCACTGAACCGTTTTATTAATGCAGGATTCTTTATTCAATGGCCATAGACTCTTTGAGGTATAGAGTAATAAAGAGAAAAGTTGAGGCTATTCTAGCTTATGTTATCTTAGCGACTTTGAGACAACATGATGACTTCTACTTTTTACCATTTCTTTTCAGTATTCCTCCTCTGCCTTCACCATAGCAACCCCATCTTATGATAAGCATCATTTTAAGAAGATGGATGAGAGAGAAGCCTAGTTGTGCAATTTTTGTGCCCAATTTGGAGTAGGCATCAGTTTTATCCAATGATAGTGTCTTCTTGTGAGCTTTTTGCATATGGTGGTAAACCTCTCTTGCCCACAAGCACTGAAATTGTTATATTTGGGTTGGCCCAAAACTTCATTCTGTTTGGGCATCCCAGTAGACAGAACTTTTCCAAAAGTGGCTGCAGGAGTGCTTCCCATCTCAGTTGCTCTTCTACTGGCCAGCAGGACGTGGCCTTATTGCCTTCAAGACCGCCTCATTCTCTTCTCCTTGAACCTGAACAATCATTGCTGTGCTTAATAAGTATAAAACAGTCTTGAGAAGCTATTGAGAAAAAGTTCAGAACTGGGGAAAAAAAAAGATGAGCCTTGTTATGGAGTGGTAGGAAGTTTAGCAAAACTGTTTGTAATGCAATTATTTTTGCAGTGACGTGAAAAAAACAAAAATAAACCCAATGAACTAGTAGGTGTGATCAAAGGGATTTCCAAGCAAAATGCTAAAGTACCAACTGAGTTATTTTAGACATGTAAAAGAAAATGGGCTTCCCTGATGGTTCAGTGATAAAGAATCCATCTGCAATGCAGGAGATGCAGAAAATGTGGGTTTGATCCCTGGGTCAGGAAGAACCCCTGGGGAAGGAAATGGCAACCCACTCCAATACTCTTGCCTGGGAAAATCCGATGGACAGCCCTAGAGGGCTACAGTCCATGAGGTTGCAAAGAGTTGGACACCACTGAGCACGCATGCACAGAAAAGGAAACCTTCGATGTTGAAGAAAAGTTAAAGGACATATGAAAGATCCAGGACTTGTTCAATCTGAAAACAAAACTGATTATCATCTCCATTCTCTCACAGTAGTAAATGCTCAAAAACAAAAATGGCCTCAGGATGAAGATCAAAGCCAGGGTGCTAAGATGAAAACATCTCAGGATAAATACGAAACCAAGGTTGTGACTACAAAACTCTTTTCTAGGATCTTAGCTCAAAACCAATGTGTCATGGAAATTCAAATAGACTAAAGTACTTCTCAGTACTTAAGGGCATTCCTTGCAAATTCTTCTCTGTTCAACAAATCTAAGTCTCTTACGTAGCCTAAGAGACATCCCAAGGAAGAAAAAGGGCTCATCTCAAAAGAGATTTGTGTATATTTCGTTTTTCCTCTTTTTGAATGAGAGGACAATAGTGATTATCCTTGTCTCACCTCTATGTAGTGGGAAAGGATGGATAACTTGTGCCTTTAGTTCATAGATTTTAGAAAAAGAAGAACTATCCTCAAGAAATTGCTCCAGAGAAACCCCATTGTCACCTGGACTTAATTTAGTTGACAAGATCTTAGACATTAATTGACACCACAATGGGATGAAACTTTGCAAGTCTTGGAGGAAAGCGTGACTGAATGCACGTGAAAGTGGATGTGAATTTTGTGACCAAAGGCAGGTATGGTAGATTTTGTTTTCTAAAGACGACCACAAACGTATCTCACACCTCACATGTACTTCTGTGATGTGACCTTGCTAATGCTCTATTAAGAGATGGAGCCTAATTCCCTCATTTGGATTTAGGTGGGCTTGTGGAGAAGGTGATGGCACCCCACTCCAGTACTCTTGCCTGGAAAATCACATGGATGGAAAAGCCAGGTGTCGTGAAGAATCAGACACCACTGAGCGACTTCACTTTCACTTTTCACTTTCATGCTTTGGAGAAGGAAATGGCAACCCACTCCAGTTGTTCTTGCCTGGAGAATCCCAGGGATGGGGGAGCCTGGTGGGCTGCCGTCTCTGGGATCGCACAGAGTCAGACATGACTGAAGCAACTTAGCAGCAGCAGCAGCAGCAGTGACTGTTTTAGCCAATACAGTAAAATAGAAATAATGATGTGTGTCTTCCAAGACTAGATCATTAAAGGCAATACAGTTTTGCCTTGTTCTCTGGGACACAATGTAGAAGTCCAACTAACTGAGGCCACTGTGAGAGAGCCCAGGCCACAGGGAGAGACTATGTGTAAATATTTTGATTGACAGCCCCAAAAAGCTTCCAGATAACAGCCAATATCAACTGCTAACTATGTAAGTATTTCCAGTGATTTCAGCTCCCAGTCATTGAGCTACATCTAGCCGTTGAGACATCCAAGTCCAGGTGCTGGACATTAAGAATGGTATATAAGTCAACTTCACAATGCTCTGTATGAACTCCCAACTCACATAATTCATAAATATAATTCTAAATGTTAAGGCATTTAACTTTCAAGTAATATGTTTCACAACAATAGAAACTGGAACATATGGACATGGGCAGTCTCAAAATTTTGTCGCTTACAATGTTGCTTAAATATCCCCTTTCCCAGCATCAATAGAACAGAAAAACTGAAAAGGTGTATAAATTCCTTACATGAACTAAAAGAAAGGAAATTATTAAATTCTGTAAAAGAATGAGAATGTGGATTATTATTTCTGGATATATATGTATTTATTAATAAGGAAAATTAGGAAACAGTACTCTTGCCTGGAAAATCCCATGGATGGAGGAGCCTGGTGGGCTGCAGTCCATGGGGTCGCTAAGAATCGGACACGACTGAGTGACTTCACTTTCACTTTTCACTTTCATGCATTGGAGAAGGCAATGGCAACCCACTCCAGTGTTCTTGCCTGGAGAATCCCAGGGACAGAGGAGCCTGGTGCACTGCCGTCCATGGGGTCGCACAAAGTTGGACACGACTGAAGTGATTTAGCAGCAGCAGCAGCAGCAGCAGCAAGCTATCCAGAGAGCTAAGAAGAATGAAACATTAATTGACACAGAGTTGACTCCTGAATGCTGGCATCTTGGGTGGTATACTTTTCCTTTAGATTTTTAGTAGTTTTCCCCAAATTAAAAACTGTCAGAAGAATTTCCACTTCTGGCAAAGATGGAGTAAGAAACACCAGAATTAGCAGAATTAATTCTATACTAATTAAGTCTACTGCTCTGGTGCTGCCTAATAAATCTTAAAAACAAAACTAAAAAGGATCAAAGTATTTCCAACTGAAATTAATCCCAGAAAAAGATCAAATATATTTTTAAGAATGCATAAATAAATAGCCAGCCACCAATCAACAAGGTACAATTCACAATGTCTGGCATCCAACCAAAAACTAAAAGACATTAGAAGAAGTAGGAAAATATGACCCATAATGAGGAAAGAGATCAATCAATTGAAACCAACCAAGAATAGGCACAGATGTTAGAATAGCAGAAAAAGACATTAAAACAGTTCTTATAACTTATTTCCATATGTTCAGAAAGTTAAGTAGATACATGAGAGATATTAAATATACTCAAAACTTCTGCAGATGAAAACTACAGTGTCTGAAATAAANGTGCCTTTAGTTCATAGATTTTAGAAAAAGAAGAACTATCCTCAAGAAATTGCTCCAGAGAAACCCCATTGTCACCTGGACTTAATTTAGTTGACAAGATCTTAGACATTAATTGACACCACAATGGGATGAAACTTTGCAAGTCTTGGAGGAAAGCGTGACTGAATGCACGTGAAAGTGGATGTGAATTTTGTGACCAAAGGCAGGTATGGTAGATTTTGTTTTCTAAAGACGACCACAAACGTATCTCACACCTCACATGTACTTCTGTGATGTGACCTTGCTAATGCTCTATTAAGAGATGGAGCCTAATTCCCTCATTTGGATTTAGGTGGGCTTGTGGAGAAGGTGATGGCACCCCACTCCAGTACTCTTGCCTGGAAAATCACATGGATGGAAAAGCCAGGTGTCGTGAAGAATCAGACACCACTGAGCGACTTCACTTTCACTTTTCACTTTCATGCTTTGGAGAAGGAAATGGCAACCCACTCCAGTTGTTCTTGCCTGGAGAATCCCAGGGATGGGGGAGCCTGGTGGGCTGCCGTCTCTGGGATCGCACAGAGTCAGACATGACTGAAGCAACTTAGCAGCAGCAGCAGCAGCAGTGACTGTTTTAGCCAATACAGTAAAATAGAAATAATGATGTGTGTCTTCCAAGACTAGATCATTAAAGGCAATACAGTTTTGCCTTGTTCTCTGGGACACAATGTAGAAGTCCAACTAACTGAGGCCACTGTGAGAGAGCCCAGGCCACAGGGAGAGACTATGTGTAAATATTTTGATTGACAGCCCCAAAAAGCTTCCAGATAACAGCCAATATCAACTGCTAACTATGTAAGTATTTCCAGTGATTTCAGCTCCCAGTCATTGAGCTACATCTAGCCGTTGAGACATCCAAGTCCAGGTGCTGGACATTAAGAATGGTATATAAGTCAACTTCACAATGCTCTGTATGAACTCCCAACTCACATAATTCATAAATATAATTCTAAATGTTAAGGCATTTAACTTTCAAGTAATATGTTTCACAACAATAGAAACTGGAACATATGGACATGGGCAGTCTCAAAATTTTGTCGCTTACAATGTTGCTTAAATATCCCCTTTCCCAGCATCAATAGAACAGAAAAACTGAAAAGGTGTATAAATTCCTTACATGAACTAAAAGAAAGGAAATTATTAAATTCTGTAAAAGAATGAGAATGTGGATTATTATTTCTGGATATATATGTATTTATTAATAAGGAAAATTAGGAAACAGTACTCTTGCCTGGAAAATCCCATGGATGGAGGAGCCTGGTGGGCTGCAGTCCATGGGGTCGCTAAGAATCGGACACGACTGAGTGACTTCACTTTCACTTTTCACTTTCATGCATTGGAGAAGGCAATGGCAACCCACTCCAGTGTTCTTGCCTGGAGAATCCCAGGGACAGAGGAGCCTGGTGCACTGCCGTCCATGGGGTCGCACAAAGTTGGACACGACTGAAGTGATTTAGCAGCAGCAGCAGCAGCAGCAGCAAGCTATCCAGAGAGCTAAGAAGAATGAAACATTAATTGACACAGAGTTGACTCCTGAATGCTGGCATCTTGGGTGGTATACTTTTCCTTTAGATTTTTAGTAGTTTTCCCCAAATTAAAAACTGTCAGAAGAATTTCCACTTCTGGCAAAGATGGAGTAAGAAACACCAGAATTAGCAGAATTAATTCTATACTAATTAAGTCTACTGCTCTGGTGCTGCCTAATAAATCTTAAAAACAAAACTAAAAAGGATCAAAGTATTTCCAACTGAAATTAATCCCAGAAAAAGATCAAATATATTTTTAAGAATGCATAAATAAATAGCCAGCCACCAATCAACAAGGTACAATTCACAATGTCTGGCATCCAACCAAAAACTAAAAGACATTAGAAGAAGTAGGAAAATATGACCCATAATGAGGAAAGAGATCAATCAATTGAAACCAACCAAGAATAGGCACAGATGTTAGAATAGCAGAAAAAGACATTAAAACAGTTCTTATAACTTATTTCCATATGTTCAGAAAGTTAAGTAGATACATGAGAGATATTAAATATACTCAAAACTTCTGCAGATGAAAACTACAGTGTCTGAAATAAAAACTATACTAGACAGAATTAATGGTGTGTTATAAATTGTGAAGGAAAAGATTAGTAAACATGAAGACAGAGAAATAGACACTACTCCAAATTAAACACATAAAGAAAAAATAATTTTCTAAAATGAGCTTGAGACAATTTCAAGTAGTCTACTGTGCATTTGACTGTAGCCCCTGAAGGAGAGAGAAGAAAGAAAAATAATACTTGGGAAAACAATAGCCAAATTTTTTTCCAACGGCTGAAGTGACTTAGCAGCAGTACAAGAGGACAATAAAGCCCCAGCACAACAAACATGAAGAAACGTACATCAAGGAAAATTGTGCTCAAATTGTTCCAAATCAATGCTAAAGGGAAGGTTTTTAAAGCAACCTGGAGGTGAGGGTTGGGGAGATATCTTACATACCAAGAAACAAAGACAAAACAAAATACTTTTCATCATAGTCAAAAGAAGTGAGAAGACAGTGAAGTAACATCTTTAAAATAGTGAAAGGGAAAAAAAAAAAGCCACCACCTGGAATTATATACCCAGTGAAACTACCTTTTAAAACAAAGTTAAAAAATACTTTTTCAGACTTACAAAGCTAGAAGAATGTACCATCAGCAGACTCAAACTCCAGGAAACATTAAAGAAAATCTGTCAAACAAAAGGAATATACTACCAGATGGAAATCTTGAACCATAAAAAGGAAAGGAAAAAAAAAAAAGCATTGGAAATGATAACTACATAAGTAAATATAATGATTTATTTCTAACTATTTAAATCTGTTTGGAAGATAATTGACTGTTTAAATCAAAGTCATAAGAATGTTTTAAAATTTATAACATATAAAAGTGAAATGTATGATAAAATTTGCCCAAAGAATGGAAGAGGAGAAATGTAAGTAAGTACCCTAGAACAATGTGAATTTGAACTGGGCAGGACTACTTGTATGTGGATTCTTTTTCAGTAGTACAGGACTACATGATCCAAGTTTGGTTAATTCCACAGATATGGAGCCCTGGATATGGAAGAATTATAGATATAAGGGAACTGCATACACAGAGGCCAAAATATAAATTATACATGTAATTTTCACTGTCTATAAGGTTGGTGCCCTACCCCCACATTGTTCAAAGGTCAAATGTATACTACTTTAAAGTTCTTGTTCTATAAGTGTTTTGTTCTATAAAGTCACTTGAAGATAGGTAGACTGCGATTAACCAAAGGTACATATTAAAAACTCTAAGGCAAGCATTAAAATAACAAAATAATGACTAATGGCTAATAAGCAAAAAAAAAAAAAAAAAAAANTGTTTTAGCCAATACAGTAAAATAGAAATAATGATGTGTGTCTTCCAAGACTAGATCATTAAAGGCAATACAGTTTTGCCTTGTTCTCTGGGACACAATGTAGAAGTCCAACTAACTGAGGCCACTGTGAGAGAGCCCAGGCCACAGGGAGAGACTATGTGTAAATATTTTGATTGACAGCCCCAAAAAGCTTCCAGATAACAGCCAATATCAACTGCTAACTATGTAAGTATTTCCAGTGATTTCAGCTCCCAGTCATTGAGCTACATCTAGCCGTTGAGACATCCAAGTCCAGGTGCTGGACATTAAGAATGGTATATAAGTCAACTTCACAATGCTCTGTATGAACTCCCAACTCACATAATTCATAAATATAATTCTAAATGTTAAGGCATTTAACTTTCAAGTAATATGTTTCACAACAATAGAAACTGGAACATATGGACATGGGCAGTCTCAAAATTTTGTCGCTTACAATGTTGCTTAAATATCCCCTTTCCCAGCATCAATAGAACAGAAAAACTGAAAAGGTGTATAAATTCCTTACATGAACTAAAAGAAAGGAAATTATTAAATTCTGTAAAAGAATGAGAATGTGGATTATTATTTCTGGATATATATGTATTTATTAATAAGGAAAATTAGGAAACAGTACTCTTGCCTGGAAAATCCCATGGATGGAGGAGCCTGGTGGGCTGCAGTCCATGGGGTCGCTAAGAATCGGACACGACTGAGTGACTTCACTTTCACTTTTCACTTTCATGCATTGGAGAAGGCAATGGCAACCCACTCCAGTGTTCTTGCCTGGAGAATCCCAGGGACAGAGGAGCCTGGTGCACTGCCGTCCATGGGGTCGCACAAAGTTGGACACGACTGAAGTGATTTAGCAGCAGCAGCAGCAGCAGCAGCAAGCTATCCAGAGAGCTAAGAAGAATGAAACATTAATTGACACAGAGTTGACTCCTGAATGCTGGCATCTTGGGTGGTATACTTTTCCTTTAGATTTTTAGTAGTTTTCCCCAAATTAAAAACTGTCAGAAGAATTTCCACTTCTGGCAAAGATGGAGTAAGAAACACCAGAATTAGCAGAATTAATTCTATACTAATTAAGTCTACTGCTCTGGTGCTGCCTAATAAATCTTAAAAACAAAACTAAAAAGGATCAAAGTATTTCCAACTGAAATTAATCCCAGAAAAAGATCAAATATATTTTTAAGAATGCATAAATAAATAGCCAGCCACCAATCAACAAGGTACAATTCACAATGTCTGGCATCCAACCAAAAACTAAAAGACATTAGAAGAAGTAGGAAAATATGACCCATAATGAGGAAAGAGATCAATCAATTGAAACCAACCAAGAATAGGCACAGATGTTAGAATAGCAGAAAAAGACATTAAAACAGTTCTTATAACTTATTTCCATATGTTCAGAAAGTTAAGTAGATACATGAGAGATATTAAATATACTCAAAACTTCTGCAGATGAAAACTACAGTGTCTGAAATAAAAACTATACTAGACAGAATTAATGGTGTGTTATAAATTGTGAAGGAAAAGATTAGTAAACATGAAGACAGAGAAATAGACACTACTCCAAATTAAACACATAAAGAAAAAATAATTTTCTAAAATGAGCTTGAGACAATTTCAAGTAGTCTACTGTGCATTTGACTGTAGCCCCTGAAGGAGAGAGAAGAAAGAAAAATAATACTTGGGAAAACAATAGCCAAATTTTTTTCCAACGGCTGAAGTGACTTAGCAGCAGTACAAGAGGACAATAAAGCCCCAGCACAACAAACATGAAGAAACGTACATCAAGGAAAATTGTGCTCAAATTGTTCCAAATCAATGCTAAAGGGAAGGTTTTTAAAGCAACCTGGAGGTGAGGGTTGGGGAGATATCTTACATACCAAGAAACAAAGACAAAACAAAATACTTTTCATCATAGTCAAAAGAAGTGAGAAGACAGTGAAGTAACATCTTTAAAATAGTGAAAGGGAAAAAAAAAAAGCCACCACCTGGAATTATATACCCAGTGAAACTACCTTTTAAAACAAAGTTAAAAAATACTTTTTCAGACTTACAAAGCTAGAAGAATGTACCATCAGCAGACTCAAACTCCAGGAAACATTAAAGAAAATCTGTCAAACAAAAGGAATATACTACCAGATGGAAATCTTGAACCATAAAAAGGAAAGGAAAAAAAAAAAAGCATTGGAAATGATAACTACATAAGTAAATATAATGATTTATTTCTAACTATTTAAATCTGTTTGGAAGATAATTGACTGTTTAAATCAAAGTCATAAGAATGTTTTAAAATTTATAACATATAAAAGTGAAATGTATGATAAAATTTGCCCAAAGAATGGAAGAGGAGAAATGTAAGTAAGTACCCTAGAACAATGTGAATTTGAACTGGGCAGGACTACTTGTATGTGGATTCTTTTTCAGTAGTACAGGACTACATGATCCAAGTTTGGTTAATTCCACAGATATGGAGCCCTGGATATGGAAGAATTATAGATATAAGGGAACTGCATACACAGAGGCCAAAATATAAATTATACATGTAATTTTCACTGTCTATAAGGTTGGTGCCCTACCCCCACATTGTTCAAAGGTCAAATGTATACTACTTTAAAGTTCTTGTTCTATAAGTGTTTTGTTCTATAAAGTCACTTGAAGATAGGTAGACTGCGATTAACCAAAGGTACATATTAAAAACTCTAAGGCAAGCATTAAAATAACAAAATAATGACTAATGGCTAATAAGCAAAAAAAAAAAAAAAAAAAAAGAAAGATATGTTGCCTGGGAGAAACACATTTTAAGTATAAAAAACAGAATGCTTAAAAGTAAAGGCTTTAAAAAAACGCTAATCAGCACTATTTATCAATGTTTTGCACTAATCAAAGGAAAGTTGTTGTGGTTATATCAGTATTAGAAAAAGTAAACATCAGAGCAAAGATATTAACAAGGGTAAAGAAGGTCATTGTGTAATATTAAAAGTATCAGTTCACTGGGAGGATATAATGATCTTAAGTGCTTATCCACCTAATAATAGAATTTCAAAATATATGAAGCAAAAACTGACTGAACTGCAAGGACCAAGAAACCAATCAATAGCTGTAATCAGAGATTTTAATATCAACCTTTCAATAAAACAAGCAAGATCATAGAAGATTTGAACAGCACAATCAACTAATTTGACCTAATTGATATTTATAGAACACTGCATTCAACAAGAGAAGAATACACATTCTCTTCAAGTGAATACATAAAATTTACCAAAAATAGACCATAATCTGGGTTGTTAAACAAGTCTCAATAAATTTAAAATTCAAAAGGATTCAAATTATACAAAGTATGGTATTGGGCCATAATATAATTAAATTTGAAATCAATTACAGAAAGATCTCTGGGAAAATTCCCAAATATTTGAAAACTATATTTGAAATATATACTGAATCAAAAGTGAAAATACAAAATTATTTTGAACTGAATGGAAAAGACACACAACTCATTAACATTTGTGGGACACAGCTAAAGCAGTACTGCTGCTGCTGCTAAGTCACTTCAGTGGTGTCCAACTCTGTGCAACCCCATAGACAGCAGCCCATCAGGCTCCCCCCGTCCCTGGGATTCTCCAGGCAAGAACACTGGAGTGGGTTGCCATTTCCTTTTCCAATGCATGAAAGTGAAAAGTGAAAGTGAAGCCTCTCAGTTGTGTCCGACTCCTAGTGACCTCATGGACTGCAGCCCACCAGGCTCCTCCATCATTGGGATTTTCCAGGCAAGAGTACTGGAGTGGGGTGCCATTGCCTTCTCTGAAAGCAGTACTACTTGGATGAAATTTATAGAACCAAGCATTAATATTATGAAGAAAGAAAGGGCTCGGGTCAAAGATGACTTCAGCTTTCATTTTAAGAATATATTTTAAAAGATGTGTATAAGAGACAGGANGTGGGGTGCCATTGCCTTCTCTGAAAGCAGTACTACTTGGATGAAATTTATAGAACCAAGCATTAATATTATGAAGAAAGAAAGGGCTCGGGTCAAAGATGACTTCAGCTTTCATTTTAAGAATATATTTTAAAAGAGCAAATTAACCTATAATCAGTAAAAGGAAATAATATCAGAATAAAAATCAATGAATGACAAAATAGGAAAACAATAGAGAAAAATCAATAAAACCTCTAGCCAGACTGATGAGAAAACAAAAGGCAAGAACCAAATTAGTAATATCAAGAGTGAAATAAATAACATCAATACAAATTCTACAGATATGAAGAGATCAACAAGGGAATATTATAAGTGCCTCTATACCAATAGATTAAACAACTTGATGTGAAAAGCACAATTTCCTTGAGAAACACAAACTATTAAAGTCTCTCAAGAAGAAATAGCCTGAAAAGCCCTATATCTATTAAAGAAATTAAATTTGTAATTTAAAAAATCTCAATAAAGAAAAAACACAGACTCAGACATCTTCATCTGTAAATTATACTAAACATTTCCATTAAATAAAGGAGGAAGGAACACTTTCAGTGGTACCCTGATAAAATCAAAGACATTAGGAGAAAAGAAGAAAAAGACCAATGTCTCTCATGAACTTAAACGCAAAAATTGTAAATAAGCTAGTATCCAAATCCAACAAGGTATAAAAAAGATAATATGTCATCACCAAGAGAGGTTTGTCCCAGGAGTGTAAAGCTGGTTTAACATTTGAAACCATTCACCATAGTAACATTTGGAATAATTCAACATATTAGGGGCTTCCCAGACGGCACTAGTGGTAAAGAATCCACCTGCCAATGCAGGAGATATAGGTAAGAAATGGCATCCCACTCCAGTATTCTTGCCTGGAAAATTCCATGAGCAGAGGAGCCTGGCGGGTTACAGTTCATGGGGCTGCAAAGAGTTGGATACGCTTGAAAGACTGAGCCACACCATAGTAAAAAATAAAGAAAACCCTGTATGATCATTTCAATGAAAGTGAAAGTGAAGTCGTTTCTGACTCTTTGCGACCCCGTCAACTGTAGCCTACCAAACTCCTCCATCCATGGAATTTTCCAGGCAAGAATATTGGAGTGGGTTGCCATTCCTTCTCCAGGAGATCTTCCTGATCCAGGGATTGAATCCTGGTTTCACACATTGTAGACAGATGCTACCATTTGAGCCGTCATGGAAGTCAATCATTTCAATAGATGCTCCAATTGACAAAAATCCATCATTTATTCCTGATTAAAAAGAGAAACATGTTCCAAAATAAATTTTTGAGAGTTCAGAAAAATAGAA
Organism: Raphicerus campestris; assembly: GCA_006410735.1. Lineage (NCBI taxonomy): Eukaryota > Metazoa > Chordata > Mammalia > Artiodactyla > Bovidae > Raphicerus > Raphicerus campestris. The sequence continues at coordinate 533,747 of SJYW01038774.1, forward strand.
TAAAATAAAATAAAGAGAAACAATTCTTAGCAGGCTGGAAATAGAAGAGAGCTTCTTCAATCTATAATGACACTATGAAAAACCAACAACTAACATCATACTTAAAGGTAAAAGGCTGAATACTCTCTTGAGATGAGGAACAAGGCAAGAATATTTGTTTATCATTTCTAGTCAGCACTGTACTGGAAGTTTTTGCTATTGCAATAAGTGAAGAAAAAGAAATAAAAAGCAACCACATTGAAACAGAGAAGGTGATAATATCTTTCTTTCTTTGTAGATGACACAATTGTCTATGTAGAAAATATAGCAGAATATGACCCCACAAAAGATATTAAAATTGATTGAAATTGGTTGTTGTTTCTCAATTTCTAAGTCACGTTTGACTGTGCAACCTCACGGACTACAGTATGCCAGGTTTTCCTGTCCTTCACCATCTCCCAGAGCTTGCTCAAACTCATGTCCATTGAGTTGGTGATGCCATCCAATCATCTCATCCTTCCCCTCCTGCCCTCAATCTTCCCCAGCATCAGGGCCATTTCCAATGAGTCACTCTTTACATCAGGTGGCCAAAGTATCAGGGCTTCAACTTCGGCATCATTCCTTCCAATAAATATTCAGGGCTGATTTCCTTTAGGACTGATTGTTTTGATCTCTTTGCAGTCCAAGGGACTCTCAAGAGTCTTCTCTAGCACCATAATTCAAAACCATCAATTCTTTGGCGCTCAGCCTTCTTTATAGTCCAACTCTCATGTCTCAGAAGACATGACTACTGGAAAAACTGTAGCTTTGACTATATGGACCTTTGTTGGCAGAGTGACGTCTCTGCTTTTTAATATGCTGACTGCTGCTGCTGCTAAGTCACTTCAGTCATGTCCGACTCTGTGTGACCCCATAGACGGCAGCCCACCAGGCTCCGCTGTCCCTGGGATTCTCCAGGCAAGAACACTGGAGTGGGTTGCCATTTCCTTTACCAATGTATGAAAGTGAAAAGTGAAAGTGAAGTCACTGACTAGGTCTGTCATAACTTTTCTTCCAAGGAGCAAGCATCTTTTAATTTTGTGGCTGTAGTCACCGTCTGCAGTGATTTTGGAGACCAAGAAAATAAAATCTGTCATTGCTTCCACTTTTTCCCCATCTATTTGTCATGAAATGATGGGATCAGATGCCATGATCTTAATTTTTCTTATGTTGAATTTTAATCCAGCTTTTTCACTTTCCTCTTTCACCTTCATCAAGAGGCTCTTTAGTTCCTCTTTGCTTTCTGCCATTAGAATGGTATCATCTGCACATCTGAGGTGGTTGATATTTCTCCTGGCAATCTTAATTCCAGCTGGTGACATCCTGACCAGCATTTTGCATGATGTACTATGCATAGAAGTGAAATAAGCAGGATAACAATATACAGCCTTGATGTGCTCCTTTCCCAATTTTGAACCAGTCTGTTGATCCATTATCCTGGTTGGCTCAGCATTAAAGAAACTGCTTGCCAATGCAGGAGATGTGGGTTCAGTCCCTGGGTCAGGAAGATCCTCTGGAGAAGGGAATAGCTACCCTCTCCAGTATTCTTGCCTGGAGGAATCAATCCATGAACAGAAAAGCCTAGTGGGCTGTAGTCCATGGGGCCACAAAAGAGTTGGACACGACTTAGCGAGTAAACAACAGGAAGATTATTTGCAAAAAGTATAAAAATTTAAAATACTTAGAAGAAAACTAATAAAAAATATGCAATACCTGTACCTTGAAAGCTATAATACACTGTTGAGAGAAATTAAAACCTAACTACACAGATGGGTACAGATATCAATAGATAGATATGGGTCAAATAACTTATAATTGTTATATTAATTTTCCTGAAACTGACCTATAGATTCATGCAATCCTGATGAAATCTAAACAAGTTGGTTCTAAAATTCTTATGAAAATGCAAAAGACCTAGAACAACTTTGAAAAAAAAACAAAGTGTGAGGACTAACAATGCCTGATTTCAAGACATTTTGGTATTAGTGGAAAGATAAATAAATCAATGAAAATGAATAGACAACCCAGAAATAGACATGCATATGTATGGACACCTGACTTTTTACAAGGTACAAAGACAATTCCGTGGAGAAAAGACAGTCTTTTCAACATAAGGTACTAGAGTAGGATATATCTATAGGCCAAAAAAATGGGAAAAAAGAAAAGGAAAGGAAAGAAATTTGATCCACATTTTCTATTTTAAAGGGCTTCCCTGGTGGCTCAGATGGTAAAGAATCTGCCTGTAATGTGGGAGACCCGGGTTCAGTCCTTGGCTTGGAAGACCTCCTGGAGAAGGGAACGGCTACCCACTCCAGTATTCTGACCTGGAGAATTCACTCCTGGTCCACATTTTCTACTTTAAATTTGATCCATACTTCCCATTTTTAAAAAGTAACTCAAAAAACATCAAAGATCTTAATATAATACTTAAAATTATAGAAGGAATCACAGGTAAAAATATTTTTGACCTTAAGTTATGCAAAGATTTCTTAGACATGACATCAAAGTCATGATCTAAAGTAGAAAAAAACTGATAAATTGAACTTCATCAAAAATTTAGAATTTCTGCTTTTCAATGACACTTTTAGGGACTTCCCTGGTGGTCCAGTGGCTAAGACTATTTGTTCCCAGTGTGGGGGGGCCTGGGTTTGATCCCTGGTCAGAGAACTAGATCCCATACGATGCAACTAAGATCCAGCTCAGCCAAATAAATAAATATTTTTTAAAAGCTTTAAAAAAGACACTTTTAAGGGAATAAAAGGACAAATCATAGACTGGGAGACAATATTTTTAAAACACATATCTAATAAAGGATTTGTATCCAGAATATATAAAGGTCTCTCAAAGCTAAGAAGAAAATAACTAAATAAATAAATGGCAAAAGAGTTGAATGAGCACTTCATTGAAGAACATATATAGATGTTGACAATGCACATGAAAATATGCTTCACAGAATTCAGCTTTAGAAAAATGCAAATTGAAACCCAAATGACATGTGCTAGCTACCTACTTGAGAAGGCTGATTATACCAAGCGTGAGTGAAGACGTGTGGAAATGGAACGTGTAAAACAGCAAGGGTATTTGCTGCCATCTGTGGTTCTCCTTCAGGGCCACCCAGAGGCAGAGTGAAGAGAAGTCAGTGTGGTCCAATGAGATGAACAGCGATCATGTTGGAAAACAGTTTGGCGGTTTCTTTAAGAATTAAAGACTTCCATATGACCCAGCTGTTTCATTCCTGGGTATTATCTAATTTAAGCAAAAGCATATGTCCAGTACATGTATACATATGGCTGAGTCCCTTTGCTGTTCACCTGAAACTACCACAACATTGTCAATTGGCTATACCCCAATGCAAAAGAAATAGCTTTTTAAAAGCATATATCCATACAAAGACTTATAAATGAATTTTCATAGCAGTTTCATTTATAACAGTCTGGAATTGGAAATAACTCAAATATCCATCAACTTGTGGCTGAATAATCATACCCATATACCTGCTCATTGGAATATTACTCAGCAAAGAAAAGGAATGAATTCTTAACACATACAATAGCACAGATACATTTCAGACTAATCATGCTGAGTGAAAGAAGCCAGACAATAAAAAAGAGTACAAACATGCCCNTATATCTATAGGCCAAAAAAATGGGAAAAAAGAAAAGGAAAGGAAAGAAATTTGATCCACATTTTCTATTTTAAAGGGCTTCCCTGGTGGCTCAGATGGTAAAGAATCTGCCTGTAATGTGGGAGACCCGGGTTCAGTCCTTGGCTTGGAAGACCTCCTGGAGAAGGGAACGGCTACCCACTCCAGTATTCTGACCTGGAGAATTCACTCCTGGTCCACATTTTCTACTTTAAATTTGATCCATACTTCCCATTTTTAAAAAGTAACTCAAAAAACATCAAAGATCTTAATATAATACTTAAAATTATAGAAGGAATCACAGGTAAAAATATTTTTGACCTTAAGTTATGCAAAGATTTCTTAGACATGACATCAAAGTCATGATCTAAAGTAGAAAAAAACTGATAAATTGAACTTCATCAAAAATTTAGAATTTCTGCTTTTCAATGACACTTTTAGGGACTTCCCTGGTGGTCCAGTGGCTAAGACTATTTGTTCCCAGTGTGGGGGGGCCTGGGTTTGATCCCTGGTCAGAGAACTAGATCCCATACGATGCAACTAAGATCCAGCTCAGCCAAATAAATAAATATTTTTTAAAAGCTTTAAAAAAGACACTTTTAAGGGAATAAAAGGACAAATCATAGACTGGGAGACAATATTTTTAAAACACATATCTAATAAAGGATTTGTATCCAGAATATATAAAGGTCTCTCAAAGCTAAGAAGAAAATAACTAAATAAATAAATGGCAAAAGAGTTGAATGAGCACTTCATTGAAGAACATATATAGATGTTGACAATGCACATGAAAATATGCTTCACAGAATTCAGCTTTAGAAAAATGCAAATTGAAACCCAAATGACATGTGCTAGCTACCTACTTGAGAAGGCTGATTATACCAAGGGTGAGTGAAGACGTGTGGAAATGGAACGTGTAAAACAGCAAGGGTATTTGCTGCCATCTGTGGTTCTCCTTCAGGGCCACCCAGAGGCAGAGTGAAGAGAAGTCAGTGTGGTCCAATGAGATGAACAGCGATCATGTTGGAAAACAGTTTGGCGGTTTCTTTAAGAATTAAAGACTTCCATATGACCCAGCTGTTTCATTCCTGGGTATTATCTAATTTAAGCAAAAGCATATGTCCAATACATGTATACATATGGCTGAGTCCCTTTGCTGTTCACCTGAAACTACCACAACATTGTCAATTGGCTATACCCCAATGCAAAAGAAATAGCTTTTTAAAAGCATATATCCATACAAAGACTTATAAATGAATTTTCATAGCAGTTTCATTTATAACAGTCTGGAATTGGAAATAACTCAAATATCCATCAACTTGTGGCTGAATAATCATACCCATATACCTGCTCATTGGAATATTACTCAGCAAAGAAAAGGAATGAATTCTTAACACATACAATAGCACAGATACATTTCAGACTAATCATGCTGAGTGAAAGAAGCCAGACAATAAAAAAGAGTACAAACATGCCCAGAAGTAAATTTTTCGGTGTGATAGATATGTTTATTATCTTGATTTGTGGCTACAATTTCACAGATACAGATATATATCAAAAGTTATCAAATTATACACTTTAAATATGTGCAGTTTATTGTATATACATATAATATACCTTAACAAAAGTGCTTTAAAATTAAAATGCATAAAAACTGACAAAATATATAATTTACCCCACTCTGTGAGCCTTAAGGGGAAAAAAAAAGGCCATCTGCAGAATAGAAACACAAGTTTCTCTTTATTAGATGAAGGAAGATAACAGAAAACCTTGATATGTGAAGCTACTGCGGGGAGCAGAGATGGTGCTCAGCACATCAGGCATGTGGGGGTGATTAATGCTCTCCCCCTCCTCCTCTGCTCCTGTCACTCAATTTAAATGAGGGCTACAGAGTCCCCCGGGAAGAATAACTGGACCCCATCTATGTAGGTGAGGGGTCACCACCAGACTCGCAGTGCTCTGGGGCTTCGCCAGCAGAAGTGAGAATGAAGATGGGCTCCATGAGAGAGAAGGCTGTCCCCGAGAGCCAGGACTCCAGGCAGGAGAGGAGCCGGTGGCTCCAGATGCACCTTGCAGCTGTTGCGGGAACCCAGCCCAGGCCGCCGCCATGGTGCTGCGTGTGCGTCGCGGAGAAAAGGGGCAGTGTGCGGGGACTGAAAGGGCCCATTCACAGAAGTCAGTGGCACTCCGGGATCCGAGCCAGCCAGCTGGGACACGCTCTCCATCTGAGTCACAGCACCCTCCCCACGGAGTGTGGCAGCCCCTGGCCTCGCAGGCTGCGGTGCCCCATGGCTTCGAGAGCACCACGGGCATCTGCTGCTGCCTTCTGTGCTTCTCCTTCAGGGCCACCCCAAGGCGGAACAAAGAGAATTCAGTCCCGCCCTAGAGATGGACAACCGTGGCCTGGGGGGTCACAGCTGTGAGGGACTCAAGTCAGAGAAGACGGCTGGGCAGAACTCTAGCACCTGAGCCACAACCCTGAGCTTCCAGCCATCAGGGACCTCATGTGAGAAAAATGTAGGGAACTAATATCCCCCTTTGCTCTCCTCCCCTCTGCCAAAAAGAGCATTATTGCTCAGGGTCACCCAGAGGTGACCTGCACTGAGATGGCTGTGACAGACTCACAGCTCCGCAGAGTGAAGGCCCAGGGATCTGGAATAAAATGCCATGGTGTGGATGATCAGAACACGGCCTGCCTCTCACCAGCAGTTCAGAGGGCTGGGCCAGCCAGCTTAACAGCAAGTGAGGACCAAGACCAATTCTTGATGCACTTAAGGGAACCTCTGGAAAATTCTCAGGCACACGTAGGGGTAGGAAACTACAAATCTGTCCATGCATTTTACTTTTGCTTTTACTTTTCTATACTTGTTATTTTGTATAGCCGATTAACAATGTTATGATAGTTTCAGGTGAATTGCGAAGGGATTCAGCCATCTCAGCCATATGTATGCATGTATCCATTCTCCCTCAAACTCCCCTCCCATCCAGTCTGCCACATAACACTGAGCAGAGTTCCCGGTGTTATACAGTAGGTCCTTGTTGGTTATCCATTTTAAATATAGCAGCATGTACATGTCCATTCCAAACTCCCTAACTATCCCCTCCCTCAATTGTTCCCCCAGACAACCATAAATCTGTTCTCTCAAGTCTGTGAGTCTGTTTCTGTCCTGTAAATAAGTTCATTTGCAGCATGTCTNACTCTGGGAGTTGGTGATGGACAGGGAGGCCTGGCGTGCTGCAATTCATAGGGTCGCAAAGAGTCGGACATGACTGAGCCGCTGAACTGAATTGAACTGAACTGAATGATTTGAAGAGTCTCCTAGTGGGTTCTCTCTGTGACTTCAGGTTGTTTACTGAAAAGAAAATTTGTCTTCATTTTTATACATAAATGATCATTGCTAAACTTCCTTGTGACTTTGTGAAATAATTCTCTAATGAAAATATATGACCATCACTAATAAGAAAATAAGAAAAACACAGCTTATTTCCATGATTCTGTTTTTGTTAATTAAAAATTCCAGTAACTGTAATAAGTTAGACAATTTGTGCTCCATAGCACTTCTTTATTCAACATTTTCTTGTCAAGTGAAATAGTCAATGATGGAGAAAGGCCACAGATTTGAGCTGATCTATTTGCATCTAAGATGAAGAGATGCATGTCCAGTATGGATTAATGACCTCCATATGCTTTGTCAGTATACACTGTGAGCAAAGAAAAAAAAGGAGAAAAGAGCACAATATTTCAATTCTCTAACTCAGGTCATACATGTGTGCTAAATCACCTCAGTCAGGTCCAACTCTTTGTGACCCTATGAAATGTAGCCTGCCATGAGATTCTCTAGGCAAGAATACTCCAGTGGGTTGCCATGCCCTCCTCCAGAGGATCTTCCCAACCCAGGGATCAAGCCAGAGTCTCTTAGGCCTACACTGGCAGGTGGGTTCTTTACCACTAGTACCACCTGGGAAGCGCTAACTCAGGGTAACGACTACCAGTGGGTTTAGCCTACAGAGTTTCAATTGTTTAAAATTTAGGTTGCTTTTTAATCCAAATAAAAGTTTAGATTCTCTCTACAACTTTTTCCCTAAAACTTATTTTTCACTTTGTATCTGCTTTATGAACATCAGTCATCTTAAATTTCTGATATATTGTTTCTCAAAGAGTTCAGTTCAGTTCGCTTCAGTCACTCAGTAGTGTCCGACTCTGCGACCCCATGAATTGCAGCACACCAGGCCTCCCTGTCCATCACCAACTCCCGGAGTTCACCCAAACTCATGCGGATCAAGTTGGTGATGCCATCCAGCCATCTCATCCCCTTCTCCTCTTGCCCCCAATCCCTCCCAGCATCAGAGTCCTTTCCAATGAGTCAACTGTTTGTATGAGGTGGCCAAAGTATTGGAGTTTCAGCCTCAGCATCAGTCTTTCCAATGAACACACAGGACTGGTCTCCTTTAGGATGGACTGGTTGGATCTCCTTGCAGTCCAAGGGACTCTCAAGAGTCTTCTCCACCACCACAGTTCAAAAGCATCAATTCTTCAATGCTCAGCTTTCTTCACAGCAAACTAAAATGGACTGGAATGGGTGAATTTAACTCAGATGACCATTATATCTACTACTGTGGGCAGAAATCTCTTAGAAGAAATAGAGTAGCCATAATGGTCAACAAAACAGTTCGAAATGCAGTACTTCAATGCAGTCTCAAAAACAACAGAATGATCTCTGTTTGTTTCCAAGACAAACCATTCAATATCACAGTAATCCAAGTCTATGCCCCAACTAGTAACGCTGAAGAAGCTGAAGTTGAACAGTTCTTTGAAGACCTCAAAGAATTAACTACCGTCAAAGTCTCACTAACCCCCAACCAATGAGCCCAATAGATTCAGTCTTCAAAAATGCATTGTTAATAGGAAAACCCCACCCAAACTGCACACATATTAATGATGAGACTCCAGGTCTAAAATACACTCAGATGTCATATGGCCATAAAACTAGAATCAGAAAACTATCACTGTCTGATAGAATTATCTTCAGTGATAGAAAAACTCTATATCTGTGCTGTGCAGTACAGTAGCCACTAACCACATATGATGTTTGAGCATTTGAAATGTAGCTAATGTTTGCACTGTTTACAGTTGCCAAGACATGGAAACAACCGAAGAATCCATTGACAGATGAATGGATAATGAAGATGTGTTACATATATACAATGGGACATAATTCAACCATTAAAAAAAAGAATAAAATAATGCCACTTGTAACAACATGGATGGACCTAAAGATTATCATAAGTGTAGTAACTCAGATAGAGAATGACAAGTATCATATGCTTATCACTTATATGTGGAATCTAAAAAATAGTACAAATTATTTACAAAACATAAACAGCCTCACAGATGTAGAAAACAAATTTATGGTTACCAAAGGGGAGGTGGGTGGGAGGTTAAATTGGGAGTATGGATTAGCAGGTTAACGGGTACACACCACCATGTATACAACAGATAAACAGCAAGGACTTCCTGTATAGCACAGGCAACTATATTCAACATCTTGTAATAAACTATAATGGAAAAGAAGTTTTTAAAAGACATAGATATGTGCACATATATCACTTTGCTATATACTTGAAATTAACACAATATTGTAAATATTTTTTTTATTTTAATACATTTATTTTTTAATTGAAGGATAATTGCTTTATAGAATTTTGTTATTTTCTGTCAAACATCAAGAGTCAGCCATAGCAGTTTCAATCCCTGGGTCAGGAAGATGCCCTGCAGAGGAAATGGCAACCCACTCCAGTAGTCTTGCCTGGGAAATCCCATGAAGAAGAGCCTGCCTGGCTATAGTCCATGGGGTCCTCAGGCACTTAGTGATAAAAACAGTAACAACATAGTTTACATAAGACAAACAAGCAGTTTTTGAATGTTCCAAAAAGATAAGACATTTATTGTAAAGACTAGAGACATGTGTCTTCCTATTTCAATACTCTGATCATTTGCACAGTGTAATATTATAACGTGCCTGTAGAACTAAATGTTCTGAGTGAGAATGCCTTCACAAGTAATCCTTTACCAGGTATGTGAGTGTACAAATTTACAAACCAGATTTTTGTGGAGTGTCATTTCCTTTACAGAAGTATTTTTTTATTGAAGAATATTTGGTTTACAATTCTGTGTTAGTTTCAGGTTTATAGCAAAGTGATTCAGTTTATATATATATAATTTTTTTCTTTTCCATTGTAGGTCATTATAAGATATAGCTGTGTTATCTAGTAAATCCTAATTGTTTACTTTATATAAAATATAAAGAAGTGTGTATCTGTTAATCTCATATTCCTAATTTATTTTTGGTAACCATAAGCTTGTTTTCTATGTCTGTGGGTCTGTTTCAGGCTTTTTTTGTTGTTGGTGGTGGTGGTTTTTTTCAATTTCGGTAAAACTTTGTTATTCATGCAAAAATTGAACACAGTATTGCATTGCCAGTGCAAACTCAGAATTAAAAAGGTGTCTTCACAAGACTATGGATTACAACATTTTGTAAACATGGTGAAGTCAACATTATTCTGTTACACTTGAAGTATTAGCATTTTACTAGTTTAATTCTTAAAATCCATTGTTCAGAATTATTTGTTGTTTCTTTTTATTAATTTTATTTTTACTTTATTCTACGTTACAATACTGTATTGGTTTTGCCATACATTGACATGAATCAGCTACAGGTGCAAATAAGTTCATCTGTAATTTTTTTAGATTTCACATAATGAATGATACTGCATAATTTTTGTCTTTCTCTGACTCATTTCACTTAGTATGGTAAATTCTAGGTCCATACATGTCACTACAAATAGCATTACTTCATTCTTTTTATGGTCAAGTAATATTCAGTTGAATATATATATAATTCATTTTTTATTATTCATCTGTTGATGGATGCTTAGGTTGCTTCCATGTTTTTAGCTATTGTACAGAGTGCTGTTATAAACATTTTCAAATTACTTCCATCTTTTCTGGATATATGCCTAGGAGTGGAATTGCTAAATCATTTGGCAATTCTATTTTCAGCTTTTTAAGGAAACTCCATGCTGTTTTACATAGTGACTGCACCAATTTATGTTCCTATCAACAGTGTAGAAGGGTTCTCTTTTCTCCACACCCTTTCCAGCATTTATTATCTGTAGACTTTTTTAATGATGGCCATTTTGACTGGTGATACCTCATTATAAGTTTGATTTGCATTTCTCTAATAATTAGCAATATTGAGCATCTTTTCATGTACCTGTTGGCCATCTGTTGTGTCTTCTTTGGAGAAGTGTCTATTTAGGTCTTCAGTCCATTTTTTTGACTGAGTTGTTTGTTTTACTGATGTTGAGCTGTATGAGCCACTTGTATATTTTGGAAATTAAGCCCTTTTTCGTCACATAATTTGCAAATATTTTCTTTCATTGTGTGTAGGTTGTCCTTTCATTTTGTTTATGGTTTCCTCTGTTGTGCAAAAGCTTTTATACTTGATTAGATCCCATTTGTTTATTTTTACTTTTAATTCAAAAAAGCCTTTTGTAGTAATTCATATTCCCTTCTTTAAACAGTGGTTAACAGTAAAAGTACATATAAAATGTTTACCAAATCTAGTTTGCTTGTTCTATGCTCTATGGTTCTGAGTAACTTTGTTGTTCAGTAGCTAATTCATGTCTGAGTCTGCGACCCCATGAGCTGCAGCGTGCCGGGCTTCCCTATCCTTTACTATCTCCTGCAGTTTGCCCAAACTCATGACCACTGAGTGAACATTTAGAACTTATTTGTCTCATCTGCCTACTAAGAACAATCCAAAAGGAAACAAAGCTATCCCCAAATAATAATATACTGATAAAAAAATCCTGATTAAAGTCATAGATATTCACATATCTTTATAGAAATATAACTTTATTTAAGGTGACAACCCCTTGACATTACCAAATATTTAGCTAGAGGGTTGTATTTTCAACACATATTAATTTATTGCTATTTTATTATTCATTTTTTATGAGGAATACCCACTTTGGCCTCTACTTTAAAAGTGAGTTTGTTTCTGAGAAGAGAGCATCTGAAAGGCATTTTTTTCTTCCACAGCCGTCAGGAACTGCCTCATCAGAAGGTCACGCCAACCTTCTCTGGTCTTTTCTTATCTTCTGTAGAATCAGACTCACCAGGTCGCCAAGACTCCTTCAAGCAAATACAGAGCCCAGGTCTTACGATAGCCTGATGTTTGTGCAGGTTGCTGGTGTCTTCTGCCTGATACTGGACCTGGGCCTATGCCCAGACACTGCCCTTTGTTTCTCTCACTCTTTGGTTGACTTCATTTCTATCTGAGATCCTCAGTCTGGCTTCCCACCAATTTTTAGAGCCCTCAGTTCTGGCGCATGGTCTTCTCAGATGTAACTCTTATCCCACCTGCCTAATTTGAAGTTCATGAATGTGACTCTTTGGCCCCTTTGATTTGTGTTTTGACATTCTCTCCTGCATTATTTGCAGTTGTTTTCTGGACTTGATTTAGAAATTGTCAATGCAAAAGCAAACTGAGACTCAGAGAGATGCAGTGATTTCCCCAAGGTCACACAGCTGGTAAAGGACAGTAATGGGGTTTCTGAATTCAACTACCTCCCACCATGCTTTTTGCCCCTGAAACCTGGGAAGGCCAGGTACTGACTCTGTACCAACAGTGGGAAGCCCCATTCTCCTGATCGGNCTTTGATTTGAGTTTTGACATTCTCTCCTGCATTATTTGCAGTTGTTTTCTGGACTTGATTTAGAAACAGTCAATGCAAAAGCAAACTGAGACTCAGAGAGATGCAGTGATTTCCACAAGGTCACACAGCTGGTAAAGGACAGTAATGGGGTTTCTGAATTCAGCTACCTCCCCCCATGCTTTTTGCCCCTGAAACCTGGGAAGGCCAGGTACTGACTCTGTACCAACAGTGGGAAGCCCCATTCTCCTGATCGGCAGCCTAAAGCTCTATCTTCCTGCAGTATCTTCAGCTGAGCAAAATATAATATGTGAAAAAAGTAGAAAATTATTAACCTGGGATCCCCCTAAAAATGCAAAATAATGAAAAATCAGTTTCAATGTATAGTTTCTTGTTTTTAACAAAACCTCTACATTGATTTATGCTTTTATTAAGTAATAAGATTGTTATACAGAGAAGTGATGCCAAACATTGCAAACAACATAAAATGCTTTTATGACTAATACAAGAGCTTCAGTTTGACTTCTGACGATCTAATGATTTAAGAGAGAGAGAGATGTGGTGACTGAGTAACTTTCCAGCTGACAATAAAAAATGTCATCCAACTGAGTCATCAGAATTATTATTAATTTAAATTATGTATTTTAGCTTTGACATCCTAGGACAACCTGTTCTTTAAGAATGGGCCAAACCTGATGACTTACATGCCTTAAAGAGGTAAGATTATCCAAACAGTCTACCACTCTCTCTGGGGATATTTGAATTTGCCAGTCTGGGGGATGTGCGTGGTCTTCAATCTAAACTGACAAGCCACATTCACAGTAGAATTGATTTCAGGAGCACTGCCTTGAACCTTTAAGTCTCTGTTTTTATGGAATTGTGCTAAATAGAATCATAATATTCAGACGGGGATAATATACAGCCTAAACCAAAAAAAAAAAAAAAAACACGCGCACACACAAAACAAAACCTCCAAATGTATTCATTAGGAATCTCTAAATGGAATTGAGTTAAGCTAATAACTGACTTCATCTTGCTAAATGGTGAGTAACAGGCTCAAAAGAGTAAATATTAAAGATTTTCTGCAAGTTAGATCAAATGAAGGAAGCTTTCAGAGATATTTGGGGGAGACTGATATCCAAAATGTATTTTTATGATGAAGTATGTATTGAACTGTTCTGAGTTTCACAGGTGCAACACACCCCAAGAACAGAGGTACAACGTTAATAGTAGATTTTGCTTTCTGAGTATGTGGTTAAGTAATAGAAAAGACAGTCATTTTATGTTGGACTCCATTCAATCTGCAATCTGCTGCAGTGTACAAGTAAACATCAAAAAGCCTATGCTTCACAACTGCTATTTTTGGCTCCTTTCATTATCAGAGAGCCAAACTGGTGAAAGCTGAGATGATCAGCAGAAGGGCAGAGTAACACATTAAAGGCTCCAAGTTCACTAAATGCAATTTAGGGAAAAAAAAAAACAACAAAAACCTTAAGCACCAAGGGAAGAGGATTTAGGGCATCATTCCAACTCATTAAATCTAGAAAAAGAGAAGAGCCTTTTTTAAGGGTTTCAGCCTCAGCAAGATGGCCATAGAAGCTGTTAGGTCTACCACTGCTGTGGAATTAATCTAACCAGGAGTGGGGAGGTCCAGCAGTGGCATGGCAACCATGGCGGCTGCAGGAGGGGAGCAAGGAGAACCACTCGGGCAGGCTGAGAGGAGACCCACAAGGAGAGCCTGCTCTGGAGAAGGGAGTCCTCAAGACCTGTTTCTGACCCTAATCCCCAAGGAAGACACTTCTTTAAGGCAGCAGCTTCCTTAAAGAAGACAGGCATCTCTTCCATTAGGAAAACAAATCGTGTTTAGAACCACAAGGATCACAGGATCTAGAGAGGACCGGAGCATGCATCCGTGGTCTCTTTTTCATGGATGGGCAACTCTCATTTCTGTCCCCTCATTCACTCTGAGAAGCTGGAAACGGAGTGACAAGCAAAGCTCCTGTGAGACAGACAGTAACACCATACAGAACTGTTGTTTAGGAAGGTTCAGCTGGAGTACTTGATCCACAAAATATTAGTACTCTGATCCAACAGTCTGTTTCAGCTTTTTCTTTTTTTCTTAAGAAGAAAATGTCATGTTTTCTCTCAGCTATTCACAACCACCAACTTCTTCTCTCATCTCTTTTCTGTCACCATCAGTTACCTCTTTCTATTATAACCTAGCTCTCTTCACCAAGATTATGGTGGTGAAAACAATACATAAGTACCCCTGAATGTACTAGAACAGAATTTTGGAGGATACCATGAAAAGGAATTTACCTCAGAAGGACAAGGACACGTCATTGACTGGACTCTTTTTTAACCCACTGCAGTGTCACACTTCATGGTCAATGAGAATTTTCTTATATCAAATTAAAATCTCTTTGGCCTTCATTTCAGTCTTTCTCTTGCCCACTCATTCAACTACAGTGGTCATAAGGAAGCACACTGTTTTCATTAATATCTTGCATCTCTTCACGGATTTCCCCATCATCTGAGAATATTGCTGACCTATAATTTTGAAACGTGCTATGCATGCTATATTAGCAGCTAACCTATGAGAGAATGCATCTCCTTACATCAGGCAGAGCCTACTAGTTGTCTCTTAACAACTTTTCTTCTCTCTGAGAAATAATGGAATTTCCTATTTCCAGTTGGGTACAAGGTCACTTGGGATGAAGATCACATATCCCATCTTCCAGCGTAGCTAGGTATAGCTCTCCTACAAAAATCTGGCCAAAAGAATGTGAGGAGCAATTATGGAAGCAACTTTCGACTTGTGTCTTTGAAGGATAAGCCATTTCTATTTCCTCTCCCTGTTTTCATGATGCTATTGAAAATAATCCTGGTGCTAAGCCATGTTAGGCCATCAGGTAAAGTCAGTACCCTAGAGATAGCAGAACAGCAAAAATGCTTCTTACACTCTCATAGATTAAAGCCTCTATACCCACCCTGAACCACCTACTTCTGAATGTTACACAGTGAAAGTGAAGTGAAAAAGTTACACAAGAAGGAAATGAACTTCTATCTTATTTAAGCCACTGGTGGACATTTTGGCTTAAAGGCTTTCAGGCTGCCAAATCTAATAAACATGATTGTCTGCATTTATCCCTTGTGTTACACCAACCTAGACAGAAAAGCTCAATGGTCAACCCCAATGTAGTTTCTTCGGGAATTATTCAGAAATGACCTCCAGATGCTAGAAATCTGACCCCAAAAGCCAAGAATTAGCCAGAGTTGAGGTTGCAGCCCCCCAAAAGTAAGGAATCAAGGTAAGGCAGGCTGAATCTGACAGTCACACAAATTAGAGAGCCCCAAGGAAGACACAAACATGCTGTCAGTCATATAGGAAATCTAGTATGGTGGAACAGACAGGTAGAGAGAGGAGGCTGGGTAGAGGAATTCTTAAAGCTTCAATGACACTGCTCTGAAGTGAAACACTGAGCCCTCTGACTATGGGCTTTTGACTGCTTTCATACTAAAGTGGTGCAGGCTTACTGGTTCAGCCATATCACATGGTTCTCTGTCTTAAAAGCTCTTTTCCTCCATCTGAGCAGGAAACTCACCACTTACTTAAGAGGGGCAAGGTGTTCTTTGCAGTGAACTGGAAGTCTCATTGATGGAAGGAAATCAGGACCATCAGGATTCCCTTGGAACTTGTGGGAGAGAAATCTTGAGTTCAGAGTTTAGGCTGTATTGTTTAATATGGTTGCCATCAGCCACATTTGTCTACTGAACACTTGAAATGGGCTAGTTAGAACTGAGACAGGCTGTAAGGTACATAAAGCACATGATGGAATGTAAAATATCTCATTAATATTTTTATATTAATTACATGTTGAAATGATGTTTAGATATAGTAGAGTAAAATCAATATAATATTACAATCAATTTCTGTTTCTTTTTATTTTATGCAACGATTTTGCTGCTGCTGCTGCTAAGTCACTTTAGTCGTGTCAGACTCTGTGCGACAGGAAATGTAAAATTACGTGTGTAATTCACATTATATTTCTGTTGAACAGCAGTGGCCTAGACTCTGGGATTTGAATACCTAGAAGAAACTTTTGTTTCCCCAGGTGAGAGTGTTACTGACTTAAGCTTGTACTACTCTCCATAGAACAGGCCAATAAGTCAAGGGACAAAGTGTTGGGGCAAAGAAAAGTGACTTATTCTCAAAGCCAGCAAACCAAGAAGATGGTGAACCATACCTTTAAGAAACATTTTGATTCGGGGTAAAATTCAAGCTGCTTTTATGCTAGGGAATGGGGAAGCAGGATGGGGTTAAGAGCGGGAAGTGATGGACACCCATAGCTATCTGGGCACCAGCAAAGGTCCAAGGAAGGTTGTGAAAACTCTTTGTTCTTGGTCAGTTGACTTCAGTTGGTGTGAGTCTGGTCACAGTGTTCCTGTAAATCTTGACAAAAAAATCATTACTTTTGTTCATATATTTTAATGCCTGAAGGAGGCAAGTTTTGGTCAGGGACTCTTTGCATAAATCATAAACTGTAAGCAGAATCTCTTAGTGATTAATGGATTCATGCAGGGTTAAGCAGAGGCTTATGACTTAGAGGTTAAATTGCAGAAGAGGCAGATACAATATAAAGTCAGAAATGCCAAACTTCTGGCATAAGCAAGGGCCAGGCAGGGGACATGGGGTGGGGATGGATCCTAGTTCCTGAAGAACAAGTCAAAGATATCCATTATATTGTACCCATACCCCTTGAAGAAGAATGGGGACTCTTTTATGGCTGAACTATCGTCATTACTTTTCTTATTTAACTGCTTTTCCTTTTTTCTGTATTCCTCCTTTCCCTAATTAGTAACTACCTCTGCCTGCTCTTTGGAACTCTGGGAATGCCTAGGAGACTAAAGCTTTTTTCTATAAATAAGAAATGGGGCCAATGAAAGGGCTTTTGTACCCAGGAGGGCCCTTCAGAGTCCCGCTCAGTTTCATCCTCTCTTTTCTTTGATACTGCTCAGTCCTGAGGGGAACAAGGGTACGACAAAAGAGGGAGCGAAGTTTTTAATAGAAATGTTAATTATAATCTCATCAGAGGAATTCAGCTTTAGGGAGACTCCATTTCAAGAGAAGGCTCAGATTGCAGACACCTGATTCCTGAGTCTCACCCAACACAAAAGTAACATATAGCCAATTTGGCTTCAGACGTGTTCTTCTTATTCTTGTCTGATAAGCCCAACTATTTTGCGTTAACATAGACATCGGATCCTGCCAATGGAATTTTGTGTACTGTCCCCATGGGGACATCTTTGCTGACCAAATTGTTGATCTGCAATTGCTAAGAAGCAGTTCTACCTATTAAAAATTTAAAAATCTATTTAGAGACACTGGGGAAATAACAGGAGCATGGGCCTTCTCAGAAGGTGAAAGGCGCCTGAAATATGAGCTGATTAGTTTTTATAGGCTGGGTAATTTCATAGGTCAATGAATGGGAGAACTATTCCAACTGTTCTGGAGAAGGGGTAGAGATTTCCAGCAATTGGGCCATCATGTACGTTTTGGCCTTTTAAGGTTGGCCTCAGAACTGTCATGGTGCCTGTGGGTGTGTCATTTAACATGCTAATGTATTGCAATGAGAGGCTGNAACTATTCCAACTGTTTTGGAGAAGGGGTAGAGATTTCCAGCAATTGGGCCATCATGTACGTTTTGGCCTTTTAAGGTTGGCCTCAGAACTGTCATGGTGCCTGTGGGTGTGTCATTTAACATGCTAATGTATTGCAATGAGAGGCTGATGAGTCCCAAGATCCATTTGAAATCGATTCTTCTGTAATCTTGGTCCTAATTTATTCCAACCAGTTATGTTGTAGCCTCAATGGCTATATCCTTCTTTTAAGGTTGTGCCTTGCCCCCTTCTCTCCTGTTTCAATGTGACAATGTAAGGGATATAGGAAAATATTTAAACACCAGTACATTTTTAAAATGGGAAATTCTCTTTTTTTCTTTTCCCTAACTATCCTAAAAGAACAAATTAAGCCTTTAAAAAGTGTAATGGGATCCCCCAATGAGCCATGGCTTATCTTCAGATTGGCACAACTTAACATTTGGTAGAAAATTGGTAAACAGGCAAACAAAGTTCAAGTGGGCACCCTTACCAGACTCTGTGTACATGGTGGAGTTGACAAGTTTTAGTAAATTTGTATTATNAGTGATCCATGGCTTATCTTCAGATTGGCACAACTTAACATTTGGTAGAAAATTGGTAAACAGGCAAACAAAGTTCAAGTGGGCACCCTTACCAGACTCTGTGTACATGGTGGAGTTGACAAGTTTTAGTAAATTTGTATTATTTACAAGTACAGGCATGTATCAGTCACTAGAGTCATGTCTGACTCTCTGCAACCCTATGGACTTTAGCTTGCCTCTGTCTATGGGATTCTCCAGGGAGGAATACTGGGGTGGATTGCCATGCCCACCACCAGGGGATCTTCCTGACCCAGGGATCAAACCTGCATTTTCTGCATTGCAGGCAGATTCTTTTCCCACTGAGCCACCAGGGAAGCCCATTATTTAGAAACAGTTGTTACTGCACTATGCTCTTGAGATGGAAGACTTGATAAGCCTTACTCTTCTTTTGAGGGGTCTCACTGAAACACCATTTTGGCTTAAGAAAAGAACTCTGTTGTCCATGGTCGTGCATTTCCAGGCTAGGTGCTATCATCTTGGAATCCCACCTTTGACTAAACCATTAGTCAATGCGTAATGCAAGCAGGCTGGTTGTCTCATGGTTTTTCTATTTTCTGGTCTCGTTTTAAATTTTCTACCTAGATCTTTTCCTTTAACTTCTGCTAAGCTTTTCTTAGATTTGTTTTTTAAAGTCAGTCACATTTGGGTTAAAGTCAGTTCAGTTCAGTCACTCAGTCATGCCCGACTCTTTGTGACCTATTGACTGCAGCACACCAGGCTTCCCTGTCCATCACCAACTCCTGGAGCTTGATCAAACTCGTGTCCATCGAGTTAGTGATGCCATCCAACCATCTCATCCTCTGTCGTCCCCTTCTTCTGTCTTCAGTCTTATCCAGTATCAGGGTCTTTTCCAGTGAATCAGTTCTTGACATCAGGTGGCCAAAGTATTGGAGTTTCACCTTTAGCATCAGTCCTTCCAATGAATATTCAGGACTAATTTCCTTTAGGATTAACTGGTTGGATCTCCTTGAAGTCCAAGGGAGTCTCCAAATTAATTTAAAGTCATGGGGTCTAATATGGATGGACCTTGAGGGCATTATGCCAAGTTAAATAAGTCAGGCAGAGAAAAACTAGTGCTCTATGACTTCATGGATGGAATTCAAACTTCGTAGAAACTCACCAACTTAAAGAATAGAATGGTGGTTACAGGGGATTGAAGATAGAAGAATTGAGGGGTGTTAGAAGATGAATAAGGTCTCAAGATCCAATGCCCCGCTTTGTGATTATAGTTACTAATACTGTGTCAAATACTTGCTGAGACAGTAGAATTTAAATGGTCTCACCAAAAAAAAAAAAGGTAATTATATGACATGATAAGGTGTTAGCTAGTGCAATGGTGGTAATTATTTTGTAATACCTAAGTGTATCAACACATCACATCCCACGCTTTGAAACTTACACAGTGCTGTATGTCAGTCATATCTCAATAAAGCTGAAAGGAAAAATAAAGTCATGGGGGTCCACTACAAAGAGGAGAAATAAGGAGGGCAGTCATGTCAGACGCTTGACTACTTCCCACCTCTCCCCGTATGGAGCTAAAGTCCAGGTGGGCAAGAGAGTAGATCAAGATACAGGGCAGTCAATGCTGCTCTAGCAGTTGTCTTAGAACCTTGTCCCCGTGGGTGTGAAGACAGTTTCACTTCCTACCTTTCAGATGACTCAGCAGCCTACTCCCTGCTTCCTTGCTGCTCCTCACCAGATCCATTCAACTTCCTTGTGGCTCAATTTCTGACTCTGTCAGAAAAAAAAGATTTCTTCTCATTGGTGCTGGTGGGGGCTCTCAAGCACGGCAGTTTTTCCATCCAGTTTTTGTCGCCAGACTGTTCTCATTGTTATTCATAATGCTGCAAACCACATTAAGAACTGTTTTAATCATATGTCTGTTTGCAATAAGATTAAGTGTGATTAAATAAAGGTATTCTAGATTCTAAAAGTAAGGACTCGCAAATGAGTCTTACGATATGTAAGGATATTAAACATGACTTTTCTCAGAGAGATTAGAGATGCTTATGGTTTTATGTGCTTTAAACTGCTTAAGAGAAATGCATGATTTATCAACAAATTTATTTTAAAGGATGTTGTTTTATATTAGGTTTTGGTATGGAGTATAAATATGAAAATTTGAGTAGTAATTGCACTGAAAAGACTGCTACTGGGAAAGACTGAAGGCAAAAAGAGAAGAGGACAGCAGAGGATGAGATGGTGAGATAGCATCATCAATTCAATCGACATGAATTTGCTCAAACTCCAGGAGATAATGAAGGACAGTGAATCCTGAAATACTGCTGTCTACGAGGTCACAAAGAGTTGAACGCAACTTAGCGACCGGACTGAACAACAATAAGTTGCACTGAAATGAAGAAAAAATTCTACCTTAACCTTGAATTATTTCATTTTGTTTTAAAAAAAATCAACTGCATTATTTTTATACATCTATTCCAAATGACAAGATGAGACTTAAAAATTTCAACCACTTTTCTGTAGACAGTGCATTAAAAATATAAATAACATTTGCTACCATTGAATTAAAAGCCAAATCACATTTATTTATCATACTTTCTTCAATGGAGATTTTTGAAACATTATAGAAATATTTGGTCAATATACTAACTGACCAAATGAATACAACTGATAGAGCTATTAAAAGGCATCTTGAAGTTACAGATATATAATCAGTTTTATATTCTTCATTAAGTTTTATTTTAACTTGATTACACCTAATCCTTCCTGACTTCACTTAATGGGCTGTTATAGATATGAATTAAGTAGTATATGGCTAAGAATATACTAAATAATTTAAAATTTTATAGCGGACTCCTGTTTCCAGTAATACAACACGCTAGACACCCTGAGTGACTCTCTTGAAGGAAACAACTGAGACACTGAGAAATTAGAGGTATCATTTTAAATGCATTGCTGGAGAAAACTCTTGAGAATCCCTTGGACAGCAAGGAAATCAAACCAGTCATTCCTAAAGGAAATCAGCCTTGAATATTCATTGGAAGGACTGATGCTGGAGCTGAAGCTCCAATACTTTGGCCACCTGATATGAAGAACCAACTCATTGGAAAAGACCCTGATGCTGGAAAAGATTGAGGGCAGGAGGAGAAGGGGTCGATAGAGACTGAGATGGTTAGATAGCATCACTGACTCAATGGACATGAATTTGAGCAAACTCCAGGAGACAATGAAGGACAGCGAACCTGGAATACTGCAGTCCATCGGTTCACAAAGAGTTGGGCACAACTTAGTTACTGAACAATAGCAAATCTCTGAGGAATTATCTAGAGCTGAGTTGCTCAGAAGAAACTATAAATGAACACAGTACATCTATCATCTATCTATCTAGATATATATGTAATATATATATACATACAGAAATATGTATATCACATATCATTTGACTTTTATAATGGGCAGCAAGTGATACTTTCAGCCATTAACAATACTTTGGAGTCATTTACTTGGTTTTTTTAGAGGAATAGACCCTAATGCTGGGAAAGATTGAAGGCAAGAGAAGGGGACTATAGAGGATGAAGCGGTTGGATGGCATCACCAACCTGATGGACATGAGTTTGAGCAAGCTCCTGGAGTTAGTGATGGACAGGGAAGCCTAGTGTGCTGCAGATCATGGAGTCAAAAAGAGTCTGACGTGACTGAGAAACTGAACTGAACTGACAATACCAGAGTTTTAAATTTTGCTGCAGTTCTGAGACATGAGAGAAATCAGCTTTAAAGCTCAACTTTATCATCATCATCACATACACACAAAAGATGCAAAAATAGAAAACATGTATGCATTATCAAATATGCATGAATAGAAAATCTATAGAATATTAAAGGTATATGTCCATGTAAATTCTTGTGGACCTGGAAATGATAATGAACAAACACACAACCCATCCGTACCTTTCAACTTACTTTATAGAACTATATTCTACCATTCTTTTCCCCTTAGGTCCATTCTGAACGCTAAAACTGCTGCTGCTGCTGGTAAATCACTTCAGTCGTGTCCAACTCTGTGCGACCCGATAGACGGCAGCCCACCAGGCTCCCCTGTCCCTGAGATTCTCCAGGCAAGAAAAGTGGAGTGGATTGCCGTTCGCTTTTCATGAAAGTGAAAAGTGAAAGTGAAGTCACTCAGTCATGTCTGACTCTTCGCGATCCCATGGACTGCAGCCCACCAGGCTCCTCCATCCATGGGATTTTCCAGGCAAGAGTACTGGAGTAGGGTGCCATTGCCTTCTCCGAACACTACCACTAGGAAACTTTTATTTTAATTTTGTTCCTCCTAATAAAATTTTAAATGGTTTCCCATTGTCAAAAAGAAAAATTGCTGAGATGCTTTAACTTGGCAGTCACTGTCATTCACAGTTTTTTTCCATGTCACTCTGCTCCATGCTTCTACACTCTGATCGCATTGACCTTCTTAACACTCCTTAATCCTCCAAGTCTCTATGCTTTTATTGGAATTGTTCCTAGGTCTCTCTTACATTCTGTATCACTTAGGATATGGCTAAGTGACAATGAAAAAGTAAATAATTCAAAATCTCAGTAGCTTGAAATAAATGCAGGTTTATTTCTCAGTCATGCAGCATGTGGATAGAGCAGGTGTTACATGTGTCTCTGCAAATTTAGTGCAGATATTTTCTGTATTGTCTTTTCCTTCATAATGTTCCTATTTTATTTTACCTTCTTGATATATGAGCTATGTTTAAAATAGCTGTTTTTTCTTCCATTTTTATTGAGATGTGACTGACATACAGCACTGCATAAGTTTCAGGTATATAGCATAATGATTTACTTACATACACCATAAAATGTTTACCACAATAAGTTAAATGAACATCAATCATCTTATAGAGACACTAAATGAAGGTAAAGGAAAAATATGTATTTTCCTTGTAATGAAAATTCAGAATTTATTCTCCTAACAATTTTCATATTTCATAACATAGACCAGTATTAATTCTATGAGTACATCACATCCCTAGTGTTTATTTACCTTGTAACTGTAAGTTTATATCTTTTGAACACTTTTGTTAAGTACACCCTCCCACCACTCCTCACCTCTGGTAACCACAAATCTGATTTCTTTTTCTACAAGTTTGTTTGGTTTTAAGCATAGTAGATATACAAAACTATGTTAGTTCTGGTGCACACCATAGTGATTTGATATTTCTATACTTTCCAAAATGATCACTGTGAGTAGTAGTTACCATCTGTCACCTTACAAAGATATTAAGTTACTATTTACTGTATTCCTCTCCTGGTATATTCCATCCCCATGACTCATTTATTTTGTAGCTGAAAGTCTATACCTTTTAATCTCCCTTGCCTATTTCTTTCATCCCTTGACCCAGTTCCCTCTGGCAACCACATGTTTGTTCTCAGTATCAATGACTCTGTTTGTATCTTGTTATGATTATGATTCTTTAATTCCATATGCAAATTGTAATACAGAGTATTTGTCTTTCTCTGCCTAACATATTCCACTTAGCATAATATCCTCTAGGTCATCCATGTTGTAGCAAATAGTAAGAATTTATTCTTTGTTATGGCTGGGTAGTATTCCATTGTACATATATTCTACATCTTCTTTAATCCATCCATCTATGGATGAACATTTAGGTTGTGTCCATACCTTGGCTATTGTAAATAATGCTGCAGTGGACAAAAGGATGCATACATCTTTTTGAATTAGTGTATTTGTTTTCTTCAGATAAATACCCAGAAGTGGAATTACTGTATCAAATGTTAGCTCTATTTTTAATTCATTTTTAGAAATCTCCATAGATATTTTTCATGGTATCTGCCTTAATTTACATTCCCATCAACAGTGCACAAGGGTTTCCTTTTCTCCACATCCTCTCCAACACTTTTTACCTGCTGTTTTTTTGATAATAGCCATTCTGAGCTGTGAGATGATATCACATCATAGTTCTGATGTGTACGTCCCTGACGATTAGTGATATTGAGTATCTTTTCACATGCCTGTTGGCCACCTGTATGTTTTCTTTGGGAAAATGTCTGTTCAGGTCCTCGGCCCATGTTTTTAGTTGGGTTATTTGAATTTTTTTGATGTTGAGTTGTATGAGTTCTTTGCATATTTTGGATATTATTTTGGATGTTAATTCTTCTCCCATTCAGTAGGCAGCCTTTTTGCTTCATTCATTGTTTCTTTCACTATGCAAAAACTTTTAGTTTCATGTAGTCCTATTTGTTTACTTTTGCTTTTGTTTCCCTTGCCTAAAGAGACATACCCAGAAAAAAAAATTTTGCTAAGACCAACGTCTGTCCTTGCTTACTAATTCTATCATCTGTGTCATTTCTGGTTATACTTATACTGATAAATTTTTCTCATATTTATGGGTCATATTCAACTTCTTGTTTGCTGAATAATTTTTGATTTGACATCAGATACCAGACATTGTGAATTTTAAACTTTTTGGTGCCAGATTTTGCTTAAAATATTTTGATTATTCAAAAAAATATTTTTAAACATATTTTTATTAAAGGAAATCAGTCGTGAATATTCACTAGAAGGACTGATGCTGAAGCTGAAACTCTGATACTTTGGCCACTGGATGTGAAGAACTGACTCATTGGAAAAGACCCTGACACTGGGTAAGATCGAAGGCAGGAGGAGAAGGGGACGACAGAGGATGAGATGGTTGGATGGCATCACCAACTCAATGGACATGAGTCTGAGCAAGCTCCAGGAGTTGGTGATGGACAGGGAAGCCTGACGTGCTGCAGTCCATAGGTCGCAAAGAATCAGGCATGACTGAGTGACTGAACTGAAGTGATTGTGACATTTTGGTCTTAACATTTAGTTTATTTACATGGAAACAGTTTCATCCTTTCAATGACTACTTTTAAGCTTTGCTAGATGTGCCAAAAAGAACTTTTAGCCTAGAGCTAATTTGATCTCATTCCTGAAGCAATGCCTTTCTCAGGACAGGACTGGTTGCCTTGCACACTAGGAGGCATTTCATTTCGGCTGCTGGGAACAAAAACAATTCTCAGACCTGTATGTGAAATTATTTCAATTATTCTCTCCCTGTTTCTTTTCTGTTATTATTTCAATTCTTAGTTTCTTTACGTGCATGCATTGAGCAATACTCAGTCAAAGACTTGAGTGAGACCCTCATCTCCAGAGTGGTTTGTTCTCTCTCTCCCCACTCCTCCCACTTCCTCCTCTTAAAATTTCTTCTCCAGTACCTTGGCTACAAATCCTAGCTATCTTGATCTCCCTGAATTCACACCTTTTCTCCTCAACTTGGGGAGATAGCTGGGCTATCTTTGAATGCTATATTGTAGCCTGGAAACTCTGTGTAGGGAGTAAGCTGGAGCAATCACAGGGTTCACCTCTTTGGTTTCCCTTTTCTTGGGAATTACTGTCATGCACTGCCTATTGCCTAACATCTAAAACTATTATTTCATGTATACTTTCTTGCCCTCTACCCTTCTACTACTTACTACTGTCATTATCCAATAACATTACAGGAGAGACTGTCTTGTATATGTTTCCAAAATATAATTGATCAGGAATAGATCCCACTCTGGAGAATTTTACATCTAATGTGTCCAGAATTGAACAAACTCCACAGGTTAAGCTGGCTAAATTCCCAAGTTCCCAGATTTCCTCCTTTTTAGTAGTAGAAAGTTTATGTAATTTCTGCTACCAAGAAAAAGGCAATTGCTAGCAGTCTTGCCTTGTCTTGCAGACAAATGTAACATAAGCTGAAGTGGAAAACAGCAGCATGACTTCGCAAAATGCACGCAGTTGATTAGTAGAAAAAGTGAGTCTAAAATCCAGCTGTCACGACGCTCAGTTGCCAGTTTTTTCTTCATTATTCCCCCTCTGTGTACTTATCTATCACTTATAAAACTGAGCAGTAATAAGTTGCTGTCCCTTCAGTCATAAGATCAAGGGGATGATGATTCAACTGGGTGCTGAGAAAACACTGATATTGAATTGTTGTTAGCAATTGCCCAGCTCTCAAGCAGAACTCAACCCAGGACACTGGAATGAGTATCTGTGCCATCTCTATGGCCCTCCAGAGCTTTCTTTGGGGTGTATGGGCAGTATCCAGTGAATGTACACAGGTTCTAGGCTAGGCTGACTTAACATTATTCTCTTCTCTACTTCTTGCCAGCCTGTTTCCTCATTTATACAATGAGGACAATAAAACTACCTACTCTCGTGGTGGATGTGTCATAAATCTGAATGATTCAGTGCATTGAAATGCTTAGCACTCATTCTGAATCTTAGCAAGAAATTAAATGTTTGTTATTTGCATTATTTTGTTATGTTTTTAGAACATTTTTGTCTTTAACAATAGAAGCTGACAGTAGTCTTCCCTTGAGAGCCAAAAACTTCCCATTATTGTGTTCAGTTCAGTTCAGTTGCTCAGTCATGTCCGACTCTTTGCGACCCCATGAATCACAACACACCAGGCCTCCATGTCCATCACCAAATCCTGGAGTTCACTCAGACTCACGTCCATCGAGTCAGTGATGCCATCCAGCCATCTCATCCTCGGTCGTCCCCTTCTCCTTCTGCCCCCAATCCCTCCCAGCATCAGAGTCTTTTCCAGTGAGTCATCTCTTCGCATGAGGTGGCCAAAGTACTGGAGTTTCAGCTTTAGTATCATTACTTCCAAAGAAATCCCAGGGCTGATCTTTAATTTGGCTTAAGCAAGGCTCTGTGAAATCAAATAATTTTTTTTCCACTAAAATGAATAAAATTCTCTTTATACCTGGGTACCTATGACTGCATATACCATGGGAATGCAATGCTCTTTTAACTGAACATTATAAAAATCTGCAGAATCCTTGCAAGAAATGCAGAAAATTAAGTTTAACACATAATTTCACAGGGAGAAACAACAAACAGATTGACTGTAGACTGAATAAATGATCACTCCTGGTGATGCTGATTTTGTTAGGTTCCAAACAACTTTTTTTTTTTTTTACCACTTCTGCCCTTTAATTAAGTCAGCTGACCAGATTCCTTCCTAGCTGAAAAACCAGGCAAAGACTATAGACTCAAACTCAGACATCTTCTGTTGTCTTCAATTCAAGTTGAATATTTGGGTTATTTATTGACCATTCACAAATGTACACATGAAACTGCTTCAGCATTTTACCAAAATCCACTTTAAATCATTGTCCATTAATACCAGTTTGGAAATGTTCTTTTGATTCAAACCTGAGAATGGCAGACAGCAACCCTTTCAAACTCTTCATTTCCAGTGGGTATTTGAATAAGACAGGTGGGATATGCTGGGTAGATATATTCTGCTTTTAAGAATAGTCCTAACACTGTTAACTTACTATACCCTGAGCAACCCACTAGCCAATTCTTGCTAAGAAAGGAATGAATAAGGAAGCAATTTGTAGGACAAAGCAGCTACCTCCTACTCCTAACCATTTTCCCCAGCCACTTTAGTAGGGAGCATTCAGAAAACTAAGATCATGGCATCTGGTCCCATCACTTCATGGCAAATAGATGGGGAAACAGTGGAAACAGTGGCTGACTTTATTTTGGGGGGCCTCCAAAATCACTGTGGATGGTTATTGCAGCCATGAAATTAAAGGACATTTGCTCCTTGGAAGGAAAGTTATGACCAACCTAGACAGCATATTAAAAAGCAGAGACATTACTTTGTCAACAAAGGTCCGTCTAGTCAAGGCTATGGTTTTTCCTGTGGTCATGTATGGATGTGAGAGTTGGACTGTGAAGAAGGCTGAACACCAAAGAATTGATGCNGTTTCAATTCTTAGTTTCCTTACGTGCATGCATTGAGCAATACTCAGTCAAAGACTTGAGTGAGACCCTCATCTCCAGAGTGGTTTGTTCTCTGTCTCCCCACTCCTCCCGCTTGCTCTTCTTAAAATTTCTTCTCCAGTACCTTGGCTACAAATCCTAGCTATCTTGATCTCCCTGAATTCACACTTTTTCTCCTCAATTTGGGGAGATAGCTGGGCTATCTTTGAATGCTATATTGTAGCCTGGAAACTCTGTGTAGGGAGTAAGCTGGAGCAATCACAGGGTTCACCTCTTTGGTTTCCCTTTTCTTGGGAATTACTGTCATGCACTGCCTATTGCCTAACATCTAAAACTATTATTTCATGTATACTTTCTTGCCCTCTACCCTTCTACTACTTACTACTGTCATTATCCAATAACATTACAGGAGAGACTGTCTTGTATATGTTTCCAAAAAATAATTGATCAGGAATAGATCCCACTCTGGAGAATTTTACATCTAATGTGTCCAGAATTGAACAAACTCCACAGGTTAAGCTGGCTAAATTCCCAAGTTCCCAGATTTCCTCCTTTTTAGTAGTAGAAAGTTTATGTAATTTCTGCTACCAAGAAAAAGGCAATTGCTAGCAGTCTTGCCTTGTCTTGCAGACAAATGTAACATAAGCTGAAGTGGAAAACAGCAGCATGACTTCGCAAAATGCACGCAGTTGATTAGTAGAAAAAGTGAGTCTAAAATCCAGCTGTCACGACGCTCAGTTGCCAGTTTTTTCTTCATTATTCCCCCTCTGTGTACTTATCTATCACTTATAAAACTGAGCAGTAATAAGTTGCTGTCCCTTCAGTCATAAGATCAAGGGGATGATGATTCAACTGGGTGCTGAGAAAACACTGATATTGAATTGTTGTTAGCAATTGCCCAGCTCTCAAGCAGAACTCAACCCAGGACACTGGAATGAGTATCTGTGCCATCTCTATGGCCCTCCAGAGCTTTCTTTGGGGTGTATGGGCAGTATCCAGTGAATGTACACAGGTTCTAGGCTAGGCTGACTTAACATTATTCTCTTCTCTACTTCTTGCCAGCCTGTTTCCTCATTTATACAATGAGGACAATAAAACTACCTACTCTCGTGGTGGATGTGTCATAAATCTGAATGATTCAGTGCATTGAAATGCTTAGCACTCATTCTGAATCTTAGCAAGAAATTAAATGTTTGTTATTTGCATTATTTTGTTATGTTTTTAGAACATTTTTGTCTTTAACAATAGAAGCTGACAGTAGTCTTCCCTTGAAAGCCAAAAACTTCCCATTATTGTGTTCAGTTCAGTTCAGTTGCTCAGTCATGTCCGACTCTTTGCGACCCCATGAATCACAACACACCAGGCCTCCATGTCCATCACCAAATCCTGGAGTTCACTCAGACTCACGTCCATCGAGTCAGTGATGCCATCCAGCCATCTCATCCTCGGTCGTCCCCTTCTCCTTCTGCCCCCAATCCCTCCCAGCATCAGAGTCTTTTCCAGTGAGTCATCTCTTCGCATGAGGTGGCCAAAGTACTGGAGTTTCAGCTTTAGTATCATTACTTCCAAAGAAATCCCAGGGCTGATCTTTAATTTGGCTTAAGCAAGGCTCTGTGAAATCAAATAATTTTTTTTCCACTAAAATGAATAAAATTCTCTTTATACCTGGGTACCTATGACTGCATATACCATGGGAATGCAATGCTCTTTTAACTGAACATTATAAAAATCTGCAGAATCCTTGCAAGAAATGCAGAAAATTAAGTTTAACACATAATTTCACAGGGAGAAACAACAAACAGATTGACTGTAGACTGAATAAATGATCACTCCTGGTGATGCTGATTTTGTTAGGTTCCAAACAACTTTTTTTTTTTTTTACCACTTCTGCCCTTTAATTAAGTCAGCTGACCAGATTCCTTCCTAGCTGAAAAACCAGGCAAAGACTATAGACTCAAACTCAGACATCTTCTGTTGTCTTCAATTCAAGTTGAATATTTGGGTTATTTATTGACCATTCACAAATGTACACATGAAACTGCTTCAGCATTTTACCAAAATCCACTTTAAATCATTGTCCATTAATACCAGTTTGGAAATGTTCTTTTGATTCAAACCTGAGAATGGCAGACAGCAACCCTTTCAAACTCTTCATTTCCAGTGGGTATTTGAATAAGACAGGTGGGATATGCTGGGTAGATATATTCTGCTTTTAAGAATAGTCCTAACACTGTTAACTTACTATACCCTGAGCAACCCACTAGCCAATTCTTGCTAAGAAAGGAATGAATAAGGAAGCAATTTGTAGGACAAAGCAGCTACCTCCTACTCCTAACCATTTTCCCCAGCCACTTTAGTAGGGAGCATTCAGAAAACTAAGATCATGGCATCTGGTCCCATCACTTCATGGCAAATAGATGGGGAAACAGTGGAAACAGTGGCTGACTTTATTTTGGGGGGCCTCCAAAATCACTGTGGATGGTTATTGCAGCCATGAAATTAAAGGACATTTGCTCCTTGGAAGGAAAGTTATGACCAACCTAGACAGCATATTAAAAAGCAGAGACATTACTTTGTCAACAAAGGTCCGTCTAGTCAAGGCTATGGTTTTTCCTGTGGTCATGTATGGATGTGAGAGTTGGACTGTGAAGAAGGCTGAACACCAAAGAATTGATGCTTTTGAACTGTGGTGTTGGAGAAGACTCTTGAGAGTCCCTTGGACTGCAAGGAGATCCAACCAGTCCATCCTAAAGGAGATCAGTCCTGAGTGTTCATTGGAGGGACTGATGTTGAAGCTGAAACTCCAATACTTTGGCCACCTGATGTGGAGAGCTGACTCATTTGAGAAGACCCTGATGCTGGGAAAGTTTGAGGGCAGGAGGAGAAGGGGACGACAGAGGATAAGATGGTTGGATGGCATCCCCGACACAATGGACATGGGTTTGGGTGGACTCTGGGAGCTGGTGATGGATGAGGAGGCCTGGCGTGCTGCAGTTCATGGGGTTGCAAAGAGTCGGACACAACTGATCAACTGAACT
This sequence comes from Raphicerus campestris, assembly GCA_006410735.1. Taxonomy (NCBI): domain Eukaryota; kingdom Metazoa; phylum Chordata; class Mammalia; order Artiodactyla; family Bovidae; genus Raphicerus; species Raphicerus campestris. The sequence continues at coordinate 565,202 of SJYW01038774.1, forward strand.
GATGAGGACTGCAATTGTTTCTAAGTCTCTATTATACCTGACTTTATACTTAGCAGAAAATCAGAGAAGATGAAAAATTTGATAATAAAGATGTGTTCTTAGGGAAAACTGGTAAAGTAAGACTGAATCATATTTAAAAAACAAGACAATGTAAATATTTTACCAGCAGTCATTAGCATCAATAGAAAAACAGGAGAGAGCCTGCTGAATATAAAACATTTCCATTCTAACTCTGACTTGTAATGCTACAATGTTTTCTCACTACAGCTGGGCGTATGGTTTTAAGAGTTATTTCTGATGTNTATCATTACTTCCAAAGAAATCCCAGGGCTGATCTTTAATTTGGCTTAAGCAAGGCTCTGTGAAATCAAATAATTTTTTTTCCACTAAAATGAATAAAATTCTCTTTATACCTGGGTACCTATGACTGCATATACCATGGGAATGCAATGCTCTTTTAACTGAACATTATAAAAATCTGCAGAATCCTTGCAAGAAATGCAGAAAATTAAGTTTAACACATAATTTCACAGGGAGAAACAACAAACAGATTGACTGTAGACTGAATAAATGATCACTCCTGGTGATGCTGATTTTGTTAGGTTCCAAACAACTTTTTTTTTTTTTTACCACTTCTGCCCTTTAATTAAGTCAGCTGACCAGATTCCTTCCTAGCTGAAAAACCAGGCAAAGACTATAGACTCAAACTCAGACATCTTCTGTTGTCTTCAATTCAAGTTGAATATTTGGGTTATTTATTGACCATTCACAAATGTACACATGAAACTGCTTCAGCATTTTACCAAAATCCACTTTAAATCATTGTCCATTAATACCAGTTTGGAAATGTTCTTTTGATTCAAACCTGAGAATGGCAGACAGCAACCCTTTCAAACTCTTCATTTCCAGTGGGTATTTGAATAAGACAGGTGGGATATGCTGGGTAGATATATTCTGCTTTTAAGAATAGTCCTAACACTGTTAACTTACTATACCCTGAGCAACCCACTAGCCAATTCTTGCTAAGAAAGGAATGAATAAGGAAGCAATTTGTAGGACAAAGCAGCTACCTCCTACTCCTAACCATTTTCCCCAGCCACTTTAGTAGGGAGCATTCAGAAAACTAAGATCATGGCATCTGGTCCCATCACTTCATGGCAAATAGATGGGGAAACAGTGGAAACAGTGGCTGACTTTATTTTGGGGGGCCTCCAAAATCACTGTGGATGGTTATTGCAGCCATGAAATTAAAGGACATTTGCTCCTTGGAAGGAAAGTTATGACCAACCTAGACAGCATATTAAAAAGCAGAGACATTACTTTGTCAACAAAGGTCCGTCTAGTCAAGGCTATGGTTTTTCCTGTGGTCATGTATGGATGTGAGAGTTGGACTGTGAAGAAGGCTGAACACCAAAGAATTGATGCTTTTGAACTGTGGTGTTGGAGAAGACTCTTGAGAGTCCCTTGGACTGCAAGGAGATCCAACCAGTCCATCCTAAAGGAGATCAGTCCTGAGTGTTCATTGGAGGGACTGATGTTGAAGCTGAAACTCCAATACTTTGGCCACCTGATGTGGAGAGCTGACTCATTTGAGAAGACCCTGATGCTGGGAAAGTTTGAGGGCAGGAGGAGAAGGGGACGACAGAGGATAAGATGGTNGAGAGCTGACTCATTTGAGAAGACCCTGATGCTGGGAAAGTTTGAGGGCAGGAGGAGAAGGGGACGACAGAGGATAAGATGGTTGGATGGCATCCCCGACACAATGGACATGGGTTTGGGTGGACTCTGGGAGCTGGTGATGGATGAGGAGGCCTGGCGTGCTGCAGTTCATGGGGTTGCAAAGAGTCGGACACAACTGATCAACTGAACTGATGAGGACTGCAATTGTTTCTAAGTCTCTATTATACCTGACTTTATACTTAGCAGAAAATCAGAGAAGATGAAAAATTTGATAATAAAGATGTGTTCTTAGGGAAAACTGGTAAAGTAAGACTGAATCATATTTAAAAAACAAGACAATGTAAATATTTTACCAGCAGTCATTAGCATCAATAGAAAAACAGGAGAGAGCCTGCTGAATATAAAACATTTCCATTCTAACTCTGACTTGTAGTGCTACAATGTTTTCTCACTACAGCTGGGCATATGGTTTTAAGAGTTATGTCTGATGTGAGTAACATATTCTGAAAAATGTTTTATTACTGCTAACATCNTTTTGTGTGTGGTGTTAGAAAGTGTTCTAGTTTCATTCTTTTACAAGTGGTTGATCAGTTTTCCCAGCACCACTTGTTACAGAGATTGTCTTTTCTCCATTATATATTCTTGCCTCCTTTGTCAAAGATAAGGTGTCCATAGGTGCGTGGGGTTATCTCTGAGCTTTCTATTTTGTTCCATTAATCTATATTTCTATCTTTGTGCCAGTACCATACTGTCTTGATGACTGTGGCTTTGTAGTAGAGCCTGAAGTCAGACAGGTTGACTCCTCCAGTTCCATTCTTCTTTCTCAAGATTGCTGGGCATACACACAGAGGAAACCAGAATTGAAAGAGACACGTGTATCCCAATAATCATCACAGCACTGTTTATAATAGCCAGGACATGGAAGCAACCTAGATGTCCATCAGCAGATGAATGGATAAGAAAGCTGTGGTACATATACACAATGGAGTATTATTCNAGGAAACCAGAATTGAAAGAGACACGTGTACCCCAATGTTCATCACAGCACTGTTTATAATAGCCAGGACATGGAAGCAACCTAGATGTCCATCAGCAGATGAATGGATAAGAAAGCTGTGGTACATATACACAATGGAGTATTATTCAGCCATTAAAAAGAATACATTTGAATCAGTTCTAATGAGGTGGATGAAACTGAAGCCAATTATACAGAGTGAAGTAAGCCAGAAAGAAAAACACCAATACAGTATACTAATGCATATATATGGAATTTAGAAAGATGGTAATGATAACCCTATATGCAAGACAGCAAAAGAGACACAGATGTATAGAACAGTCTTTTGGACTCTGTGGGAGAGGGCAAGGGTGGGATGATTTGGGAGAATGGCATTAAAACATGTATAATATCATATAAGAAACGAATCGTCAGTCTAGGTTTGATGCAAGATACAGGATGCTTGGAGCTGGTGCACTGGGATGACCCAGAGGGATGGTACGGGGAGGGGGGTTCAGGATTGGGAACACGTGTACACCCGTGGCAGATTCATGTTGATGTATGGCAAAACCAGTATAATATTGTAAAGTAATTAACCTCCAATTAAAATAAATTTATATTTTTTAAAAAAGAAAAATTACAACCATCAAGAAAATCTGGAGGAGGAAAATTTAGGATATGTCAGTGATGCTGAGCACTTTTCTCCCTTTCTTTGAAGTTCAAGTTCCTTCACATGGAAAGATGCTTTTTTATGGTATTGCTGGGCTTTTAGCCATGGTTAGTTTGAACGATGCTTTGTTTGTGTACAATGTCTTTTTTTAATCTGGATTCTTTGCAAGGCTTTAAATGCAGTCATTAATCCTCACAGAGTTGTATTGTATGTGTGAACTTCTTTCCTCTTTAGATAGGAAGTCAATAGGCAAGGTAATGCAAATATTGATGTTCACTATCATGCAAGCAGAATCCCAGTTTTCTGGCCATTTTCTGACATAACCAGTTTTTCTGGGGGGTTTTTTCCTCTTTGTTTTTAATTGTCCCCAGAGAATTTCATCACATGCATGAACTTTCAACTTATTTAACTGTGTACCTTTCTAAGTACTTATTTTACTAACCTGAATTAGTTTTGCTGTAGTGCTCATATCGCTGCTAAGTCACATCACTTGTGTCCAACTCTGTGTGACCCCATAGATGGCAGCCCACCAGGCTCCCGTCCCTGAGATTCTCCAGGGAAGAACACTGGAGTGGGTTGTCATTTCCTTCTCCAGTGCATGAAAGTGAAAAGTAAAAGTGAAGTCACTCAGTCGTGTCCGACTCTTCGTGACCCCATGGACTGTAGCCCACCAGGCTCCTCTGTCCATGGGATTTCCCAGGCAAGAGTACTGGAGTTGGTTCCCATTGCCTTCTCCAAGTACACACATTATTTTCAAGCAATTTCCCCCAAAATGAATTTCTAAACTCTAGTTTGGACAAAAGTCCCAAGGGAAACATTCACCTGGGATTTGTCCAGAAAGTTTATGAAATGTTGATAACCACATTTTCTTTTGATTGACATTTTCAACTGTGTTTCTAATGAAACTTAATCTTTCTTTCAATAGTGCTAAGTGTTCTCCAAAAGCACATAGATTTTTCAAGAAATAAAGGTGGGGTTCCAAATCAGAAAAAGAGTACATCGAGGTTGTATAGTGTCACCCTGCTTATTTAACTTATATGCAGTGTAGATCATGTGAAATGCCAGGCTGGATGGAGCACAAGTTGGAATCAAGATTGCTGGGAGAAATATCAATAACCACGGATATGCAGTTGACATCAGCCTTATGGCAGAAAGCAAAGAAGAAGTAAAGAGCTTCTTGTTGAAAATGAAAGAGGAGAGTGAAAAAGTTGGCTTAAAACTCAACAGTCAGAAAACTAAGATCATGGCATCTGGTCCCATCACTGCATGGCAAATAGATGGGGAAACAATGGAAACAGTGACAGACTTTATTTTCTTAGGCTCTGAAATCACTGCAGGTGGTGACTGCAGCCATGAAATTCAAACACGATTGTTTCTTGGAAGAAAATCTATGGCAAACCTAAACAGCATATTAAAAAGCAGAGACATTACTTTGCAAACGAAGTTCTGTCTAGTCAAAGCTATGGTTTTTCCAGCAGTCACGTATGGATGTGAGTTGGACCATAAAGAAATCTGAGTGCCAAAGAATTGATGCTTTTGAATTGTGATATAGGAGAAGACTCTTGAGAGTCCCTTGGACTGCAAAATCAAACCAGTTAATCCTAAAGGAAGTCAGTCCTGAATATTCATTGGAGGGACTGATGCTAAAGCTGAAACTCCAATCCTTTGGCCACCTGATGCGAAGAACTGACTCACTGGAAAAGACCCTGATGTTGGGAAAGATTGAAGGCAGGAGGAGAAGAGGACAACAGAGGATGAGATGGTTGGATGGCATCACCAACTCGATGGACATGAGTTTAAGTAAGATCTGGGAGTTGGTGATGGACAGGGAAGCCATCCATGCAATCCATGCAGTCACAAAAAGTCGGACACAACTGAGCAACTGAACTGAACTGAATCTTACTTATTATTCTGTATAACTTGCTTAATTTTGTACTTAGCAAGTGCCATTCCCTTTTTGCATCTTCTTAAACACAGAAACCCACCATCACACACATACAACTTTGCCATTGGGGTTTTTGTCAAGAGCAATTCAATGTCTACTTTTAGATGAGAAGTCTGGTACTCTGTACTAAAGGTTCACACACTATGAGAGGGAAATAGAAAAGGATGGACTGTTCTACATGGATTGGAGGCAGATGTAATTTTCCCTTCTCTCCCTAGTTTAAAACCAAACATTTGAAAGTGACTGGTATAACCATGCATAGGAAAAGTGGCAGCTTTTAAAACAGTTTGACTCCAAATAGTTTGACTTCTCTCATAACTATCTTCTCCTCTGTGGCACTCAGAAACTGGTTCTTCCAAGCAACTCTTCCTACCATACATCATAGGAGGTCCTGGGGGGAGTCATAATCTGAAATCTCTACAGATGAGAAGAGATGCCCCCCTCCCCAACCCCTGTTGCAAGAAAACATTAACTGTTCATTGTATCTGAGATTGTTGTTCACTTACAAGCAGAATAGACAGATATCCATCTAAATTCTAGTCTTATTCTCTGGTATGTTTCTTGTGTGGCCTCACACACACTCATGGCTTTAATAATCATGTTTACATTGCTAGTTCTGCATCCGCAACTGTGAGATCTCTTCTCATTCTCAGAATGCTATAGCCAGCTGTCTGTAAGTCATCCTGACTCTAGTGTTAGTCTCTCAGTCTTGTCCAACTCTTTGCTATCCCATGGACTGCGGTCTGCCAGACTCCTCTGTCCCTGGAATTCTTCAGGCAAGAATAGTAGAGTGGGTTGCCATTTCCTTCTCCAGGGGATCTTCCCAACCCAGGGATCGAACCTGGGTCGCTTGCATTGCAGGCCAATTCTTTACCATCTGAGCCACCAGGGAAACCCCACTTTGGCTCTAATTTCTCACTAAATTAAATTCATACTCTCTCTTTCTTCTTTGTGTTCTGTATCTGAGATAATCATCATACTGTTGCAATTGCCAAAACCAGAAATTCTGTGGCCATCCTTTACTTCCTCTTCTTCTTCCTGCACAACCCCACCCCACACACACACACACACACACACACACACACACACACACACACACACAAACTCTTCAAAGCCACCTATTGACCCTACCTTTCAAATAGCTTTGGAAATTATCTACTCTGCTTCATCCTCACTGCCACTGGTTGTGGTTGTTAAGTCACTAAGCCATGCCCCACTCTTTGCAACCCCATGGACTGTAGCCTGCCAGGCTCCTCTGTCCATGGGACTTTTCCAGGCAAGAATACTGGATTGGGTTGCCATCTTTTTCTGCAGGGGATCCTCCTGACTCAGAGACTGAACTTGCATCCCCCGCATTGGCAGGTGGTTCCTTTACTGCTGAGCCACCTGGGAGGCCCCTGAATGTTCTCTCCCTTATACCCGAGCCTCCACACATGCTCTAACCTCCAGGTAGAAGACTGCTCTACCTTCCTTGACTGGCAACTGCTACTGACCCCTCAGATCTCAGCTTGGATGTCACTGCTCTAACCTTCAAATTGGATTAAAGCATCTCTCCCTTGTGGTCCCCAAGCACTCAGGGCTTTCCCGTCACAGGCCTGTACTTGAATTCCTTGCTTGCTTTTTTATGCTACCAGCTGACTGTAACTTCCATCAGGCCTGGAACCTGGCCCATTATTGTTGCTCATCATTGTTTTTCTGGCAGTTGGCAAAGGTTGGGACACAGTTGGTATTCAGTAAATATTTGTGAGCTCAGGAGAGTAAGGGAAGAAGGAAAGCAGAAGAAGGAAGAATATTGACTGCATATCATCTGCTTTGGTAAATAAATGTGTAAATGTGAATGACTGTGTGCAAAAATAAAGCCCTGAAATCAGTGGATTTTTTCTTTATGATTTGACTGTTTGTTGTAAAAGTAGACTATAGNAGAAGGAAGAATATTGACTGCATATCATCTGCTTTGGTAAATAAATGTGTAAATGTGAATGACTGTGTGCAAAAATAAAGCCCTGAAATCAGTGGGTTTTTTCCTTATGATTTGACTCTTTGTTGTAAAAGTAGACTATAGAGAAAAAATAAACAATTTAATTGAAGTTTTAATTAGCTGGTTTCAGAGTTGTTTTAAATGAGATTTATTCTAAAACTCTGAATAGTCTTCATAACACATAAGAGGAGTTTATGTATTTAATAAGATAATTTAGTGGTAACATCTGCAAAATGTATTATCTGTTTATGGTTTTTCAATCCAGAAATAGCACCTGCTTTAAGTGAGATATATCAGAATAACTACTAAATTGGTTAGCTTTAAGAGTTTTCTGGGGCACTCTTAGATGCACCACCTTAATAAAAAAAATTATTACACAGCAGGTAGAGAGTGGGGCCCATACTTAAGTTTGAATATTTCTAAGATTAAATTTTAACAAAAAGTGTGATCTTTCTTAACTTCCATTTAAAGTCAATTCCAAAGACCATACTAATACACTGTTAAAGGTCAGTTAAGATCTTTCCAAATATAAATCTATAAATGTCATAGTGACCAAAATATCCCGGGTATATGGTAGGAAGACCATCTTCTCTGTGCTCTGAGTTCCACTTTAAGCCTAGGAGATGCAAACCAATTGGATGGAATATTGTTACATTCATTTTTCAAAGTCAAAGTACAATTTCAGGGGCCAGATACCAATTTGTCAATCTTTTCTTCATTCCCTTTCCTTTTTACTTCCTGTGGTCACTTGAACCATTTCTTCCTCATCGAGAGAGAGAGAAAAAAAAGGAAACCAAGAGCAAGAGAGCTTATAAGCATGCTTTTAAATCATACATATAAATTACATACAACTTATACAACTAAGTTGTACATATGTAGCCTACATATATATCCTATGCTTGAGAAAGACAGAGACCCTGGATATAGAACAAAATAATTGTAATGTTATTTCTCTAGTGCAAAAGGTAATAATGCAAGTAGCAATGCTATAATCAAAAAGAGTAATTCCATTCTTACCTGAGAGTTGGATAATGACTTAATTAGCTTTTCCCATTGCTGATGCCAACAAATCTTATTGTCCAGACAGTGAGAGGCCAAGAGCCACGACGTCTGCTGGATCTCACAGTTTCCCATTTATAGAGGACAAGGGATTTACAGAGACGAAGCATTCAACCTGCTGGGCAAGACCAGGCCTGTGGGACTGCTGTCCATCTTTGGAGAGTCAAAAACAAAACTACAGTTGTACCAGAAAGTAATTATCTTTTCTAAAAGTATCAGGATTAGACTTTTTCTAGTATTGAGTAGGTCGGATTGTGACAGGTCCAGTGGAGCTGGCTGTTTCATGCAGGGTAGAGTGGGATGGGAAACTTGGGAGAGAGTTTTAAGAGTCTCTTCTCTCAGGTATTCATTGAGTGTATTACTTGGTTTTCTTTATATCCAACCCCTTTAGAAAAGGTTTANGATGCACCGCCTTAATAAAAAAAATTATTACACAGCAGGTAGAGAGTGGGGCCCATACTTAAGTTTGAATATTTCTAAGATTAAATTTTAACAAAAAGTGTGATCTTTCTTAACTTCCATTTAAAGTCAATTCCAAAGACCATACTAATACACTGTTAAAGGTCAGTTAAGATCTTTCCAAATATAAATCTATAAATGTCATAGTGACCAAAATATCCCGGGTATATGGTAGGAAGACCATCTTCTCTGTGCTCTGAGTTCCACTTTAAGCCTAGGAGATGCAAACCAATTGGATGGAATATTGTTACATTCATTTTTCAAAGTCAAAGTACAGTTTCAGGGGCCAGATACCAATTTGTCAATCTTTTCTTCATTCCCTTTCCTTTTTACTTCCTGTGGTCACTTGAACCATTTCTTCCTCATCGAGAGAGAGAGAAAAAAAAGGAAACCAAGAGCAAGAGAGCTTATAAGCATGCTTTTAAATCATACATATAAATTACATACAACTTATACAACTAAGTTGTACATATGTAGCCTACATATATATCCTATGCTTGAGAAAGACAGAGACCCTGGATATAGAACAAAATAATTGTAATGTTATTTCTCTAGTGCAAAAGGTAATAATGCAAGTAGCAATGCTATAATCAAAAAGAGTAATTCCATTCTTACCTGAGAGTTGGATAATGACTTAATTAGCTTTTCCCATTGCTGATGCCAACAAATCTTATTGTCCAGACAGTGAGAGGCCAAGAGCCACGACGTCTGCTGGATCTCACAGTTTCCCATTTATAGAGGACAAGGGATTTACAGAGACGAAGCATTCAACCTGCTGGGCAAGACCAGGCCTGTGGGACTGCTGTCCATCTTTGGAGAGTCAAAAACAAAACTACAGTTGTACCAGAAAGTAATTATCTTTTCTAAAAGTATCAGGATTAGACTTTTTCTAGTATTGAGTAGGTCGGATTGTGACAGGTCCAGTGGAGCTGGCTGTTTCATGCAGGGTAGAGTGGGATGGGAAACTTGGGAGAGAGTTTTAAGAGTCTCTTCTCTCAGGTATTCATTGAGTGTATTACTTGGTTTTCTTTATATCCAACCCCTTTAGAAAAGGTTTAATCATTTAAATTAACAATTTGTTTAAAAGAGAGGAATGTTTATTTGACTTGCTGCTGCTGCTAAGTCGCTTCAGTCATATCCGACCCTGTGCGACCCCACAGAGGGCAGCCCACCAGGCTCCCCCACCCCTGGGATTCTCCAGGCAAGAACACTGGAGTGGGTTGCCATTTCCTTCTCCAATGCATGAAAGTAAAAAGTGAAAGGGAAGTCGCTCAGTCGTGTCTGACTCTTCCCAACCCCATGGACTGCAGCCTACCAGGCTCCTCCGTCCATGGGATTTTCCAGGCAAGAGTACTGGAGTGGGACGCCATTTCCTTCTCCTTTATTTGACTTAATTATAGGCATATATAGTTGTTGTTTCTTCTCCCATCACTAAGCCCCTGTTTGTAACCATGATGTAAATTTATTTTAATGTTTTGCCTTACTTCACAGAAATTTGTTAAGATTTGCAAGTATTTCTGTGGCCTTCTCATTTCTACATATTATGTCCTTTGTTTACTTAGGTTGAGACACTTAACTATTATCCATAGCTGCTCTATAGCTGGTAAATTCTTAAAATAAATACATCTTAGTCTGAGGAAAAAATATAAGCAAAATTATTTTTTCTATAAAATAATGATTCTTGATTTTATTTTCAGTAAATATTTATTTTATGTCTAGCATGGCTTGGATATAATCTTTGCACTGGCTTCTTTATAATTTTATTTCCCTTATCAGCATGCAGCCTGACTTTGATTTTTTTCCCCTGATATGTATACTCTTTTCCCTTCCTAAGATTCCAAGGCACTTTGTCTTTATTATTTTTAGTGCTCTTAATGATAGAAAATTAAGCCAATGTCTTTAATCTTTATATTGCCAGCACTTAGCAGAGGAAATAGGTTATAGTAAGAATTCAGTAGAAGTTTGTAAATAAATATGATTGAAATAATGTCATATTATTATTTACATTTTTATCTACCCTCCTTGATTAATTTTCTTCATCCTTCACAGCTTATGGCAAACCATAAGTTCAATAAGTGAATAATCAATGGCAAAACAGTAGTGAAGTGGTCATGAAAAGAAGCACCATTTGCCCAGGTTCAAGGACCTTTGTTTCTGCATCTTTTGAATTCATTTTTTTTTCCTATCATTCCCCCAAGAGCATAACTCCTTTTTGCTCCTTGAAATTAATAAGACTAATCTATATGAAAAATTATTAAAAGGTAAGTCCAGTAAACAGCAGAGTTAATTAATATTGGGGTCTGGGAGATGGGCAGAGCCTAAATCATGAGAATGGCTTGACTCAATAGTAGTAAGATGTGTGATGTGTGATGCAGCTTTGACTGAGTAACTGAAGATACTTTGACGGGAGGCAGGACATGCTAATAAAAATGTCTGACTTTTATACTTTTTCTAGAATGGTCATAATTCACCTAATATGTTTGTCCTTTTTAAAGAAAGGTATTTAAAATCTCAGTGGGTATCTGTGCACAACAAAAAGAAACATTTCCTGTTTCCTTTCAGTTAATAAAATCACTTAATGTCATTCACAGAGGCTTTCTTACCTTGCACTGGCATTATTTGCAGCAAAGGAGGGAAAAAATTCTTCCTTTCCCTTGCCAGCTTCGCTTTCTTCCCAGGTTCATAACTTGAAAGAACAGAAAAACAACCATTTTCAGCATGACTTGGAACCCATGTATGCAGCCACAGTCTTCTAACTGAATTAGACTGCTCTTAGGAACTGAATGGGCTCCCCTGATGGCTCAGAGGTAAAGAATCTGCCTGCATTTTAGGAGCCACAGGACATTCGAGTTCGATCCCTGGGACAGGAAGATCCCCTGGAGGAAGGCACAGAGACCCACTCCAGTATTCTCGCCAGGAGAATTCTGTGGGCAGAGGAGCTTGGCAGGCTGTGGTTCATGGGGTCACAAGAGTCGGACATGACTGAGTGACTTAGCATGCGCACAGGAACTGAATTCCATCATATGTGGCCAAATATGTGTCTATATTGAAGAGAAGAAAGTTGAAAAATGATGTTTTATTGCATGTTAGTCAATACATTTTAAATGATAAGAAAATTTTTAATGAATATCTCACCAGGAAAGAAAGGATAAATTTGCTGCTTTGAAATTTCAAAGACCTATGTGAAAAACTGAACAAAGACAGGAGAACCAGGTTAACTTAGGCAACTTTATCACTAAGAGCATTAGTGATTGGCCCCTGTTAAATGTTCAGTTCCTGAGGTAAGCAAATTAAAATGTTTTTTTAATGGGGGAGTGGGGGTAGAGAGATCACTTTGTGTATAACTTGCATCCAGGAATCACAGAATAATTAACCAGGATAAATCCACAAGACTTCCCAGCAATATTTGCTGCATTCTTGATTCTTCCTTAGCTCTTAAAGAGTATTTAAAAACACAAGTAAATGATTTGATGGGAAGGTAGTCACATGACTTTAGGCAATACAGTGCTGTTGTACCTTGTAATGGGAAAAAGACGTAAGCTTGGAGTGGACTCCATGAAGTAAGAAACATGGGAAGCTATCTGTGAGCTGGCAGATCAGAGAGCAAGAAAGGGTTCTTTCTCTTGACGTAGTCCCCCAGACGTACCCCATCCCGAGTCATTACCAGGGTTGGACCAAATTCCTGGCATGAACATTTGTTCATCAAGTTCTAATATGGTTTGGGTCAACTTAGGAATCAATAAGGCTCAGCAAATAGTGAAAGTGAAGATTATAAACTTTTCTGTCTTGTTCAACATTTATCTGTCACCATGAGCTGGTATACATGCTAAGATTCATGAATGAATAAATGCTTATATGATACTAACAATAAGAATTGTTTCCACTTATTGAGAATTTGCTAAGCACTTGAGACTGTGTGAAACACTTTATGTGTATTCCCTTACTTAATCTTCTTTTATTCCACCAGGATGGGATTCATTTTATTTTCACTTTAGCCTTTCTGAAAAGTAATGTTTAGAATGCTTTATGGTAAAATTAAAAGATTTAAATTTTAATGTTGGGAAGCTTCTTTATTGAAAAATTATTTTAATAATCATGAAAAGCGAAGGCTATAAAAGTAAAAACTCTTTATGTGAGTTTACAAATTTACAAGATTATAGGAGAAGGACTTTTGAGGTCATCTTACCCATTCCCTAATTTTAAGAAGGAGGAAAATGAGCCACGGATTAAATTAGACCCAGTGTCAAACAGTGGATGCCAGCGTTGGGATGTGCAGGCCATGGTGTGTTTCTCTTGCAATATTCTTTTACTACTCCTTTCAAGATTATTATAGTGAATGAGTATTTAATGAATATTAGTGTTAAGGGAACCATAGAACCACACTTCATTGCATCACTCCAGATCACCCCAGGTCTCTGGGATCTTGACATAAATCTTGATGTATTCCGTAGTGAGGATTCTCAAAAAGTTGATTGTGACACAAGTCAGTGGGAGGAAGAAGAATGAAGTAATACCTACACCACACCTTTAATTTCTCACAAACTCTGTCTAGGCTACCACCAACTAAAAATAGATTTATTTTAACTGTAAATCCTCGGGTGACTTTCCCCTCATCCACTAGCTCAAAAAAGTTTGAAAAAGTTTTGAGAACTTCACCTTGTGTCCATAGGGAATATTGTCTCTGGTCAAACTGGTGGGAGGAGGAAGCCATGGCTGGAGGCTGAGATGAGAAGTCAGAGCTTCCTAGTCCCCCAGAGGCACTGTGGGCAATGCCCTTCCAAGAGGCCCAGCTCCTGCCCCGCCAGCTGTGAATGGAAGGGCTGCCCAGAATGTCCTGCTATCCTTGGGTTACAAGATTGGTTNTCAAAAAAGTTTGAAAAAGTTTTGAGAACTTCACCTTGTGTCCATAGGGAATATTGTCTCTGGTCAAACTGGTGGGAGGACGAAGCCATGGCTGGAGGCTGAGATAAGAAGTCAGAGCTTCCTAGTCCCCCAGAGGCACTGTGGGCAATGCCCTTCCAAGAGGCCCAGCTCCTGCCCAGCCAGCTGTGAATGGAAGGGCTGCCCAGAATGTCCTGCTATCCTTGGGTTACAAGATTGGTTATACAACGGCTGCAAGGGTGCTTGCTGTAATTCTGTAGCATGATCTAAAGCTGATCATCTGGTCAATGGAACATTTAGACAACTCAGAATATAACCAGCATGTGACAATCCATCTCTGGATAAAAAGAAAATCCATGGAGATTATGATATATTCTTACAAACAGAGTAAGGCTGGTTACTTTTCAGATGCTCTGCATATTTTGAAAGAAGTTTTGAGTGCTTCCTACAACCTCCAGAAAGAACCATCTGATAACCTTCCCCATTTAATGAAATGCCACCCTATATTGTTTCATTTTTAATATTTTTTCTTTATCTTCATAGTATGTTGATTTACAATATCATGTTAGTTTCAGGTGTACAGCAAAGTGATTCGGTTATATACACACATGTCTACACATACATAGATATCTATCTATATTCTTCTTTCCTAAACTTTTCCATTACAGTTTATTAGTTTTAAGATCTTTAAAACCCAATTTTCCAATTTTTCCAATATTCAGCTCATATGCAATCAAGAAGTTTACTCTATACCCAACTCTAGGCTGCTTAAGCTTGAAACTATGCATTTGAAAACCAAGCAGCTCAACTCCACACTGTCTTTGTGGAGGCAGAATATGAAGAGAATAATAAGTCATTTCTTAGATGGTTGATTTCTTAACAAGATAAAGCTTCGTATGGATCAGCTAGCCATACAACACTTCCCAGTGAGGAAATGCGCAGTTGTCTTTGGNCTATGCATTTGAAAACCAAGCAGCTCAACTCCACACTGTCTTTGTGGAGGCAGAATATGAAGAGAATAATAAGTCATTTCTTAGATGGTTGATTTCTTAACAAGATAAAGCTTCGTATGGATCAGCTAGCCATACAACACTTCCCAGTGAGGAAATGCGCCAACACCGCAGTTGTCTTTGGCTCTGGTGGACAAACTTTATTTATTTATCTTTTAAATATATGTGTAAAATTTTATTAAGTTGACATTGATTAAATTAGAAGAGTAAAATGGATATATATTTTCTTTAATATTAAATCTTTTTTCTTTTTTTTTCTTTTTTTAATATAAATTTATTTAAATTGGAGGTTAATTATTTCAGAAGTATCTATGATCCTGATCTCTACATTTCTCTGTCTTAGTAATAAGGACTCAAATAGTTAATCTAGCAACTCATCTAGTGAGTCAAACAGGATTCCTTCTACAGTCGCCTGGAGATCTAGCCCTGATTCTAGTTTTATTTCTTCCCTTAGGTCAAATAACATCAAGTTCCCCCACTTATTGATGCTCATCTTCGGTATTATTTTAAAAAGTAAAATCCAGGTCTACCCAACAGCAGATCCCTTGTGTTTGTGAGGCATGACATCACAGATCACATTCCTTCTGCCCCAGGCAATTTTTGTATGGCACTTTGTTTTGTCTCTTAGGAGAAATGATTCAGATCTATGTGGCTGAAGGTTTTCTTGGAGTCAGACTGATGACTAGCTTCTAAGCTTTTAAGGAACATTTATGCGGGCAGAGCTTTGGTAGCTAAAATGTTTCACTCTAAAGATTTGCTCCTTTGTCTCACCAGGTACCTACAAAAAGTCAAAACAAGAGGCTTTAGGATATCTGACAGTAGGAGTGTTTGGATCGAGGGTTGTGGTAGGGTCCCACAGCGCTTTTTTCGGAAGCCCTTCTGAAAGCTTACCATATTGACTGTGCTCACTGTGCGTATGTACTGTGCTTAGTCGCTCACCTGTGTCTGACTCTCTGCGACCCCATGGACTGTAGCCTGTCAGGCTCCTCTGTCCATGGGGATTCTCCAGGAAAGAATACTAGAATAGGTTCCCATGCCCTCCTCCAGGGGATCTTCCCAACCAGGGATTGAACCCAGGTCTCCTGCATTTCAGGCGGATTCTTTTACCATCTGAGGCACTGGGGAAGCCTAAGAATACTGGCATATTGACTGTATTGTGTGACAATTCAGAATTCACAAAGAACTGATTTAAACATCAAAAATAGATCATCAAGATGACAGTATTCTAACCAGATATATGATTAGAAGGTGGGCTGAAGGAGGTAGCAGAACACCAAGCAGCTGTTACCTTTTCTGTGATAATCAAATTAACATTTATATAATGTTATATATACATAATTATAATAACCAGATTAACATTTGAGTAGGCTCAATAGTTGTGGTGCATGGGTTTAGTTGCTCCACGTGTGGGATCCTCCCAGATCAGGGATTAAACCCATGTATTCTGCATGGACAAGTGGATACTTTACCACTGAGTCACCAGGGAAACCTCTTACTCAATCTTGGGCTTCCCAAGTGGCTCAGTGGTACAGAATCTGCCCACCAATGCAGAAGACTACAAAGGACAAGGGTTTGATCCCTGGGATGGGAAGAAGCCCTAGAGTATGAACTGGCAACCCAAATTCCAGTATTCTTGGGACTTCCCAGGTAGCTCAAAGGGTAAAGAATCAGCAAAGAGTCTAACACAATTGAGTAACACACACACACACACACACACACACACACACACACACACACACACCAGTATTCTTGCCTGGAACATTTCATGGACAGAGAAGCCTAGCAGGCTATAGTCCATAGGGTTGCAAAGAGTCGGGCACGTGACTGAACTGCTAAGCACGCACATGCATACATTCACATTGTAATTCCAGTTTAAGGTGAAAATAGGTTTAATTCTCTCAAAACCTTCAAAATAGCTCTCTTTTTTAAGGTAAAAAAGCAAAATACTACTTCTTGATAGAATTAGCCTCACCTATTGATAGAGCCTTACCTATTATAACCTATATTGCTTCTTCATATATAGCTTATAATAGGTAAAGCTTAGTCAAGGCTATGGTTTTTCCAGTGATCATGTATAGATGCAAGAGTTGGACTGTGAAGAAGGCTGAGCACTGAAGAATTGATGCTTTTGAAGTGTGGTGTTGGAGAAGACTCTTGAGAGTCCCTTGGACTGCAAGGAGATCTAACCAGTCCATTCTGAAGGAGATCAGCCCTGGGATTTCTTTGGAAGGAATGATGCTGAAGCTGAAACTCCAGTACTTTGGCCACCTCATGAGAAGCGCTGACTCACTGGAAAAGACTCTGATGCTGGGAGGGACTGGGGGTAGGAAGAGAACAGGACGACAGAGGAGGAGATGTCTGGATGGCATCAGACTCGCTGGACATGAGTCTGATTGAACTCCGGGAGTTGGTAATGGACAGGGAGGCCTGGTGTGCTGCGATTCATGGGGTCACAAAGAGTCAGACATGACTGAGCAACTGAACTGAACTGAACTAATGCTTCTTCAATCATTGAATATTTAATGAACAACCAAAAGATCCCTAACACCAAGCTAGGCTCACTGACAAGGACTCCTATGACCTTTTCCAAAAGGAAACTTTATGAGCACTAGATAGGAATACCTCAAACTTTAGAACAATTCCACCTTTATATCCTCACCTCTTAGCACATTTTATTTTAGGTGTCCAATAAACCACCAGTGAATGACTTAAAAAATGAAAATAAAGGAAAAACCACTGTGTGTTTCTTAATTCTGGAAGACTTTCCATAGAAAATTGAAATGGGTTTTATTCTGAAACTAGAAAATGCTGAAGCAGAAGCCATTGGAATTGGGAGGAGGGGTGCGATGTCCACAGCTGGAAGGATCTAGCTGTGTTTGAGGTTGATGAGTGAGTAGGCGTGACTGGAAAGAATGACAAGGNTTTTTCTAACTGAAGTCATCAAGATTTAATAATAAATAGGAATAATATAAGAAATATTTTTCAGCATCAGCTATCATATTACTACAAGACTGAACTGGGTCCCTTATAAGAGTGTGTAGGGTTTTCACAAAACCGTGAGCTAAAGAGGTCCAAGTTGTGATTTTAAAATTCTTCTCTCTCTTTTTTTTTTATGATTTTGTCTCCTCTTCCTGGAAGTTATTCCTTCTCATTGTTTTTGATAGACTTTCCTCAAGCCTTTTTTTCTTATAGTTTGTTGCTCATAAAGTTAGGATACTGCTGTGGTCAGAGCTCATGAACTGGCTCAGAAGTATTCTATACAGGATTCCAGCAGACTTGATACTACCTTCCCACAGCTAACAATATTGAGAGTTCAGTTGGAGGCAGTGGCCAAATGGTTCTCTTTGTGAGTGAATTTAGAAAGTGTGGGTGTGGTATGTAAATATGTACATCTGAATAAATATGGAGTCACCAGTAATATATAGCAGAGCTGGCAAATATTTTCTATAAAGGGCCAAATGGTGAATATTTCAGGTTAGCAGGCCACAGAACCTCTCTTACATCCTAGCTTAACTGAAACCAACTGGTGTCATTTCAAGGGCGCTGCAGACTCTGGTACCATAGTCCTTTATGCCTCCATGTAGAAAAGAATTCAGCAAGAGGCAGGGTGATAGATAAGAGGGACTTATTAGAATAGGACACTCCTGAGGTTTACAAGTGGGCAAGTGAGAAATGCCACTTGCTGCTATACACTTGTATAATCAAAAGAAAAGTGGAGAGGGGGAGAAGAAGTTCTTTGTCTTTCTCGAGCAGACTTCATGCTTGCATCATCAGCTCCTCCTCCAAGTTGAGCAGGGGAGTTTTCTTGTCCCTCATGTAGGGAAAATAATTATGGTTCACCGATTATTGTTTCTTTTTCTTTTTTTTAATGTGTGCAGAGAGCACGTCCTAGGATCATGGACTTGGTGAGCTCACTGGGCAGGATGGGGGTCTTAACGCCGCCATGGTTTTATTGTCTTGGGGCAGGACTCTTGCTTCTGTTGCATAGTTTTGTTGCTAAGCAAGCCTCTTTGGTTTTGTGATTAAACAAACCTGCTTTCTTGAGTAGTCATTAATTTAAAGGGGTCTCCCATATTTTAAAAATCTACTAGTGAGATTAACTGTTTAATCACCTACTTTGTCCATTTACTCTGTCCCTGTCACACTACTCATTTTGTAATCATTGTAGTGCAAAAGCAGTAATAATAATAGACTGTATGTAAATAAGTGGACACAGCTGTTTTCCAATAAAACTTTATCTACAAAACATGCAACTGCCCCAAAGCTATTGTTTGCTGACCCCAAAATATAGTATAGTCTGGGTAAGAAATCAGAATGCCAGGGGCCCCCTACTCTGCCTCTTACCAGCTGAGTGCGTAAGTTACTTCCCTCAACTGTGACTTGAAAGAGTGGTTTTNTGTCATTTCAGGGGCGCTGCAGACTCTGGTACCATAGTCCTTTATGCCTCCATGTAGACAAGAATTCAGCAAGAGGCAGGGTGATAGATAAGAGGGACTTATTAGAATAGGACACTCCTGAGGTTTACAAGTAGGCAAGTGAGAAATGCCACTTGCTGCTATACACTTGTATAATCAAAAGAAAAGTGGAGAGGGGGAGAAGAAGTTCTTTGTCTTTCTCGAGCAGACTTCATGCTTGCATCATCAGCTCCTCCTCCAAGTTGAGCAGGGGAGTTTTCTTGTCCCTCATGTAGGGAAAATAATTATGGTTCACCGATTATTGTTTCTTTTTCTTTTTTTTAATGTGTGCAGAGAGCATGTCCTAGGATCATGGACTTGGTGAGCTCACTGGGCAGGATGGGGGTCTTAACGCCGCCATGGTTTTATTGTCTTGGGGCAAGACTCTTGCTTCTGTTGCATAGTTTTGTTGCTAAGCAAGCCTCTTTGGTTTTGTGATTAAACAAACCTGCTTTCTTGAGTAGTCATTAATTTAAAGGGGTCTCCCATATTTTTAAAATCTACTAGTGAGATTAACTGTTTAATCACCTACTTTGTCCATTTACTCTGTCCCTGTCACACTACTCATTTTGTAATCATTGTAGTACAAAAGCAGTAATAATAATAGACTGTATGTAAATAAGTGGACACAGCTGTTTTCCAATAAAACTTTATCTACAAAACATGCAACTGCCCCAAAGCTATTGTTTGCTGACCCCAAAATAGTATAGTCTGGGTAAGAAATCAGAATGCCAGGGGCCCCCTACTCTGCCTCTTACCAGCTGAGTGCGTAAGTTACTTCCCTCAACTGTGACTTGAAAGAGTGGTTTTGTAAACTCGAAAGCACTCTGCAGACATCTAAGATGGTATTCACCAAATCTTTCATTTATTCAACAAATATCTATCATATGCCCACTGTGTGTCAAGAACTCTCCTTGACTTTAGTAATGTGCATAAATCATCAATGTACATCTCAGCAAAATTTTAAAGTGAATACACTCATGTATTCATCCCCTCCAGGTTGAAATACATGCATAATATATACAGAAATATTGCCTTTGCTAGTGCCTTCTCTCCAAAGGTTTAATAGCCTTTTGGATGCTCAAGTTGTTCTAGCTTCGGTTCTTTCCAATTGACTACAATGTCTAATAAAAACTACCCCCAAAAAGAAAAAAAAAAAATCTATCCTAGAGCAACAAGGTGCTAGGAGATAAGGGTGAGTCACATAAACTTTGGGGGGGGTTACTGATATAGAGCTGTTAGGTGATTGTCAGGTTGGGGTCACAGGGTAAGATGACAGCCTAGTAGGTGGGGGTGCGGTTTTCCCCTGAAGGGAATGGATATCCAGAGTCATTCATTTTTGGGAAGTGGTTAATTCTGGGCAGAAAATGAGTTGGCACTTTGGGTTGGGGGTGGTCACACTTTTCTCTGTCTCTCTCTGGGTCCAGGGAAAGTTGGGTTAGGATTCTCAGGCACGAAAAGGCCTGGATCATTCTGGTAGTGGGGAGTGAGATGTCGCCTGACTGCAGAGTGACGCCTAGAGGGGCTGGTGTCTTCAGGTTCATGGTTCTCCACTCAGCAATGACAGTGACCAAGAGGAGGGGCAGCCAGTTTCTAGAAGAGCCGGAATGAACCGTAAACGTTCAGTGATGTAGAGTGACACGCTTCAAGAATCCAAAGTAGGGGGTGAATGGTGGAGGACCACGCCAAAATAATTTGGAAGCATGGGCAGAGGGCATGTACTCTGTTTAAGCCTTGTCTTATTAAGAAGCTTACAGGCTCGATGAGTGAAGCAAACACATAATTGTACAGTTATAGTACAAGGTGATAAATGTTTTTGATGAAGATGAGATTACCAAGGCCCAGGTTGGAATGCCTAACTTAGCCTGGGCATGGTTCTTGAGAAATAATGCTTGGGTTGAGATTGCATGAATGAGGTCAGCAAACCAAGATGAAAAGGAAGGGCACAGACCTTGTAGACAAAGAAATTGCATGTGTGAAGTCAAGCGGCTTCACAGTAGAGCAGTGTCACTACAGTCCTTTGGGATGTAGTTCTCGAGTCAGACTTTGGGCATGTACGTCCTGACCTGCTTAAACCTGGACTTGCTGTTGCATTTTTTCAAGCCTCGGTCTCCTCATCTGTAATGGCACTGGCAGTCTCTCATAAGATGGTGTCAGATTGTAAGAGCCTATAGTCTTTGAAGGCTTCAATATGATGTCCAGAACCTGGTAAAGAAGCATTCAGAAAGTGTTGTCAATTACATGCTGCTGCTGCTAAGTGGCTTCAGTCGTGTCCGACTCTGTGTGACCCCGTAGACAGCAGCCCACCAGGCTCCCCTGTCCCTGGGATTTTCCAGGCAAGAACACTGGAGTGGGTTGCCATTTCCTTCTCCGTTACATCAAAATGAAAAGTGAAAGTGAAGTCACTCAGTTGTGTCTGACTGCGACCCCATGGACTATAGCCCACCGGGCTCCTCCGTCCATGGGATTTTCCAGGCAAGAGTACTGGAGTGGGGTGCCATTACCTTCTCCTGCCAATTACATAGATCCATATAATATTAAGCTAGGTGTGAACAAGGAGAATGGACAAATCAGGTCCAATTGAGAGTGTGTATTCAAGGGTGAGAATGTGCCTTTGGCCGTAGAAATTAAGCCTCCTTTAGTGTTTTCTTGATCTTCCTCATCTTGCTGGGTCAGCCCTATGACGGGCGCCCTTTCTTCCCTTGGCATCTTCCGTACTCAGTGCTGTGTGCGTCAGGCCAGCTGGTACAAGGAAACTAACCACGAGAGAAGAAGGCAGAGTCAGGTCCTGGCAGTTCTGTCTCCGGTGCCCGTGCCCTTGGTGGAGGGAACAGAATGTTGAAATACTTGAGCTGGTTTTCCTTTGGAGCCTTCCAGTGGCAAGAGGAAGCTTCAATTCAGCATTTTCCTGCTTCAAACCAACTGCAATGATAGCCTCACCCACTGATTTCCTGTCTTGCTGCGGGTGAAATCTACTTTTCCGAGTGCTGGCTTTGTACCAGACACAGATCTAGGTGCTGGGGGTTCAGAGAAGGATTCTTGCTTTCCAGATGCTCTATACTCAGTGGGGAAAAAGACACGCCAACACCAGTAGTCCAGTGCTGCCATGAGGGAGACCAGGGAAGGGACCCCCAACACTCTGTCTCCAAGCATTCCTTTGGCTTATGCAGGCCAGTTTTCCCTGAAGCAGTGGTCCACACCCTTTTTGGCACCAGGGACTGATTTCATGAGAGACAGTTTTTCCATGGACTGGGGGTGGGAGGAAGGTTTGGGAATGATTCAAGTGTATCATGTGTATTGTGGACTTTAAAAGATGCTTACTCCTCGGAAGAAAAGTTATGACCAACCTAGATAGTATATTCAAAAGCAGAGACATTACTTTGCCGACTAAGGTCCATCTAGTCAAGGCTATGGTTTTTCCAGTGGTCATGTATGGATGTGAGAGTTGGACAGTGAAGAAGGCTGAGCACCGAAGAACTGATGCGTGTGAATTGTGGTGTTGGAGAAAACTCTTCAGAGTCCCTTGGACTGCAAGGAGATCCAACCAGTCCATTCTGAAGGAGATCAGCCCTGAGATTTCCTTGGAAGGAATGATGCTAAAGCTGAAACTCCAGTACTTTGGCCACCTCATGAGAAGAGTTGACTCATTGGAAAAGACTCTGATGCTGGGAGGGATTGGGGGCAGGAGGAGAACGGGACGGCAGAGGATGAGATGGCTGGATGGCATCACTGACTCCATGGACATGAGTCTGAATGAACTCCAGGAGTTGGTGATGGACAGGGAGGTCTAGCGTGCTGCGATTCATGGGGTCGCAAAGAGTTGGACACGACTGAGCGACTGAACTGAACTGAACTGAATGAGGCCACTGATCTGACAGGAGGTACAGGTATGTAGCCTGGAGATTGGGAACCCCTGCCCCAAAGTATAAAAGCACCCCCCGGGTATCTGTCTCATGGCTGGTTTTTCTGGCCACAGATGAGAGATGGCTCTGGTGAGTTTGAGGAAACTTCATTCACCTTCATTCCCCTTAGGCATTTCCTCTCCCCACCGTCAGACTCCCCTGTGAATGTGAAATGCAATACAGTCACTTCACAGTTGTGTGCTTTTCAAGCTTGTGATGTGTTTGTTCTCCCACAGCTTTTGGAAGGATATGCTTCTCATTTTTCAGCAGAGGAAATTTAAGTTTAAAGAGTGTTTGTAACTCAGGAAGCTCCTCATGCCAATGATTGCCTGACTCAGGATTCAAACTCAGGTTTCTAAGCTGTCCTTTCTCACCTGCTGACCTCAGACCTGTTTTCTGTGTTTCTTGGCCGCAGGGAAAGTACGGTGCATCCCCGTTTCTCTACCGTGGCCAAACCTTTCGACATACTGGCCAGAACTTTGTCCCAGCTCTTGCCTAAGATTCTCAGGGGAGACAGCTGGGCCAGAAAAGCAAATTTGAAAAACTCTGTGATAGTCATTTCAAATAAATACCGTCATAGTGACTTAATGATGCTCTTGGCAGTGTCCAGACCGTTACATTTGTATATATAGCAGAAGGGAAGGAAGAGTTAATTTCCCAAAATCAATTTGGGGGAAACTGGGAAGCATAATGGGCTCAGAGTATTCTCCACTTACCAGGGAAAGTCATGGAAACCAGTATTGCTCAAACCATTAGGTGCCTGTGAATCTCTTTTGGATCTTATTAAAATGCACATTCTGTTTTAATAGGTCTGGTTGAGTGTGAAAGTCTGCATTTTAGTAATTATCTTGTGATGCTGAGGTTGCTAGTCCAGGGCACAATATGGATACCACGGATTTAAACCACTGACTTTTAAAGTTAGTTTACATTGTGGGAGCTCAATCCTGGGGCCTAGGACATAACCCTAGAGATTCTAATTTAACAGATATGAGATGTGGTTTGGGCATGAGTTTAAGAAGTCTTTTGGTTGGCTCTAAGGTACACTAAAATTTGATTTAAACTCTCTAGGGAGAGTGTCACCAGCTATGACAGGATTCCAATAGCATATAGTCTTATAGAGATAGTAAGAGAATAGCAAGAAGAGATAAGAAAGCCTTCCTCAGTGATCTGTGCAAAGAAATAGAGGAAAGCAATAGAATGGGAAAGACTAGAGATCTCTTTGAGAAAATTAGAGATAACAAGGGAACATTTCATGCAAAGATGGGCTCAATAAAGGACAGAAATGGCATGGACCTAACAGAAGCTGAAGATATTAAGAAGAGGTGGCAAGAATACACAGAACTATACAAAAAAGATCTTCATGACCCAGACAACCACAATGGTGTGATCACTCACCTAGAGCCAGGCAACCTGGAATGTGAAGTCAAGTGGGCCTTAGGAAGCATCACTACGAACAAAGCTAGTGGAGGTGATGGAATTCCAGCTGAGCTATTTCAAGTCCTAAAAGATGATGCTGTGAAAGTCCTTCACTCAATATGCCAGCAAATTTGGAAAACTCAGCAGTGGCCACAGGACTGGAAAAGGTCAGTTTTTATTCCAATCCCAAAGAAAGGCAGTGCCCCAAATTTTCAAACTACCACACAATTGTGTCCACCTCACATACTAGCAAAGTAATGCTTAAAATTACCCAAGACAGGCTTCAACAGTATGTGAACTGTGAACTTCCAGATGTTCAAGCTGGATTTAGAAAAGGCAGAGGAACGAGAGATCAAATTGCCAACATCCACTGGATCATTGAAAAAATGAGAGTTCCAGAAAAACATCTACTTCTGCTTTATTGACTATGCCAAAGCCTTTAATAAACTGTGAAAAATTCTTCAGGAGATGGGAATACCAGGCCACCTTGCCTGCCTTCTGAGACATCTGAATGCAGGTCAAGAAGCAACAGTGAGAACTGGACATGGAACAACAGACTGGTTCCAAATTGGGAAAGGAGTACGTCAAGGCTATATATTGTCACCCTGCTTATTTAACTTATATGCAGAGTACATACTGCAAAATGCCAGGCTGGATGAAGCACAAGCTGTGATCAAGATTTCTGGGATAAATATCAATAACCTCAGATCTGCAGATGACATCACCCTTATGGCAGAAAGCAATGAAAAACTAAAGAGCCTCTTGATGAAAGTGAAAGAGGAGAGTGAAAAAGTTGGCTTAAAACTTAACATTCAGAAAACAGGTCATGGCATGTAGTTCCATCACTTCATGGCAACTAGATGGGGACATAATGGAAACAGTGAGAGACTTTATTTTGGGGGGCTCCAAAATCATTGGCAGATGGTGGTTGCAGCCGTGAAATTAAAAGACACTTGCTCCTTGGAAGAAAAACTATGACCAACCCAGAGAGCATATTAAGAAGCAGAGACATTACTTTGCTGACAAACATCCCTCTAGTCAAAGCTATGGCTTTTCCAGTAGTCATGTATGGATGTGAGAGTTGGACTATAAAGAAAGCTGAGTGCTGAAGAATTGATGGTTTTGAACTGTGGTACTGGAGAAGACTCTTGAGAGTCCCTTGGACAGCAAGGAGATCCACCAGTCCATACTAAAGGAAATCAGTCTTGAATATTCACTGGAAGAACTGATGCTTAAGCTAAAACTCCCATACTTTGACCACCTGATGCGAAGAACTGACTCATTGTATAAGACCCCAATGCTGGGAAAGATTGAAGGTGGGAGAAGGGGGCAACAGAGGATGAAATGGTTGGATGGCATCACCGACTCCATGGACATGAGTTTGAGCAAGCTCTGGGAGTTGGTGATGGACAGGGAAGCCTGGCATGCTGCAGTCCATGGGGTTGCAAAGAGTCAGAAATGACTGAGCAACTGAACTGAACTGAACTGAAGAGATGGATTGTATAGCAAACATTACACCTGACCTATAGAAAAGGTTTAATGGAATAAGTCAGGGTTTGTCTTTTTCCAAATTCTCTAATGGCAGGGGTGGATTTTGTCTTTTGAAAATTTGCCCTCTCTTTAGTCAGCATTCTTGACCCTCTTGAGTGCTATATAACATTCGTAAGAGAGAAGATGGCTTTCAATCTTTTAAAATTTTTTTGTGTGGCTTATTTGGTATTTTTCTCTAGAATAGGGCCCATGTTCGAAGAGATTTTCTTTGGTTACTTATTTAAGAACTATTGCTATGGAACAGCTGTCTGATATATCAGGAGCTGTGCTAGACTATGAGGACTGAACACTGAATAAGACTGACAGGGTCCCTGCCGTTGAGGACTTCGGATGTTGGAGAGGAGCTATAGGGAAAACCAGGGGTGGACAGTAAAGTGTCATGCAGTTAGGGATGGGGCAAGAGTGAGAGTAGACAGCCAGGGATTAGGTGAGGCCAGAAGAGCCGGAAGGACTTTGTAGGAGTTAATCAAGTAAAAGAGAGTGAAATGAGCATTCCAGGAAGAAGGAAAAAACATATGCAAATACTTGGTGCGAAGGCTGAACACAGAAGATTTGAGGAATTGGAGAAGTTCAGTGTCATTTGAGCAGAGGACAGGTGGGAGGTGGGTATAAAGGTGTGGCACTGAAAAGAAAGGCAGGCTCTAGAGAGAGACAGGGAGAAGGCGATGGTACCCCACTCCAGTACTCTTGCCTGGAAAATCCCGTGAATGGAGGAACCTGGTGGGCTGCAGTCCATGGTGTCACTAGGAGTTGGACACGACTGAATGACTTCACTTTCACTTTTCACTTTGATGCACTGAAGAAGGAAATGGCAACCCACTCCAGTGTTCTTGCCTGGAGAATCCCAGGGACAGGGGAGCCTAGTGGGCTGCCATCTATGGGGTAGCACAGAGTCAGACACAACTGAAGTGACTTAGCAGCAGCAGCAGCAGAGAAAGACAGAGCTGGTTTGGAAAGCTTGGATTTTAGGTAGGCTGGGCTCATAGCTGCTGGTGCATGGATGTTGAGAAGTGAATGTTCACAAACCAGGGCTTGGATCCCAACTCTGCCACCCCTGGCCTGTGTGATGTTGACCACACCGCTGTGTCTCAGATTCTCAATGTCACTG
This sequence comes from Raphicerus campestris, assembly GCA_006410735.1. Classification (NCBI taxonomy): domain Eukaryota; kingdom Metazoa; phylum Chordata; class Mammalia; order Artiodactyla; family Bovidae; genus Raphicerus; species Raphicerus campestris. Next base: position 592,309 of record SJYW01038774.1, read on the forward strand.
TTGCCTGCAGTGTGGGGGTGATAATGCCTCCCTCCTAGGGCCGATTTGAGGATTGAATGAGTGAGTACATGACAAGTGTATAACATATAAGAGCTTGATGAATGATAATTATTGCTGTCAGTTCCAAGAACAATGGAAAGCTGTTCTGTCTGGAGGTGTAATTTGTAAAGAGTGAGACAGGGATGAGTTAGGAGGGGAAGAGAAAAGTGCACATGAGCTGGAACCAGAGGACCCACAGATATTGGAGATATTGATTGGATGGGAGGTAGGAAACAAGGGTCATGGGAGTCTCGGGTAGTCCTTGGAATTTGGACATGGGGATGGTGACAAGTGTGGGATGTGTATCATNTCTTATAGAGATAGTAAGAGAATAGCAAGAAGAGATAAGAAAGCCTTCCTCAGTGATCTGTGCAAAGAAATAGAGGAAAGCAATAGAATGGGAAAGACTAGAGATCTCTTCGAGAAAATTAGAGATAACAAGGGAACATTTCATGCAAAGATGGGCTCAATAAAGGACAGAAATGGCATGGACCTAACAGAAGCTGAAGATATTAAGAAGAGGTGGCAAGAATACACAGAACTATACAAAAAAGATCTTCATGACCCAGACAACCACAATGGTGTGATCACTCACCTAGAGCCAGGCAACCTGGAATGTGAAGTCAAGTGGGCCTTAGGAAGCATCACTACGAACAAAGCTAGTGGAGGTGATGGAATTCCAGCTGAGCTATTTCAAGTCCTAAAAGATGATGCTGTGAAAGTCCTTCACTCAACATGCCAGCAAATTTGGAAAACTCAGCAGTGGCCACAGGACTGGAAAAGGTCAGTTTTTATTCCAATCCCAAAGAAAGGCAGTGCCCCAAATTTTCAAACTACCACACAATTGTGTCCACCTCACATACTAGCAAAGTAATGCTTAAAATTACCCAAGACAGGCTTCAACAGTATGTGAACTGTGAACTTCCAGATGTTCAAGCTGGATTTAGAAAAGGCAGAGGAACGAGAGATCAAATTGCCAACATCCACTGGATCATTGAAAAAATGAGAGAGTTCCAGAAAAACATCTACTTCTGCTTTATTGACTATGCCAAAGCCTTTAATAAACTGTGAAAAATTCTTCAGGAGATGGGAATACCAGGCCACCTTGCCTGCCTTCTGAGACATCTGAATGCAGGTCAAGAAGCAACAGTGAGAACTGGACATGGAACAACAGACTGGTTCCAAATTGGGAAAGGAGTACGTCAAGGCTATATATTGTCACCCTGCTTATTTAACTTATATGCAGAGTACATACTGCAAAATGCCAGGCTGGATGAAGCACAAGCTGTGATCAAGATTTCTGGGATAAATATCAATAACCTCAGATCTGCAGATGACATCACCCTTATGGCAGAAAGCAATGAAAAACTAAAGAGCCTCTTGATGAAAGTGAAAGAGGAGAGTGAAAAAGTTGGCTTAAAACTTAACATTCAGAAAACAGGTCATGGCATGTAGTTCCATCACTTCCTGGCAACTAGATGGGGACATAATGGAAACAGTGAGAGACTTTATTTTGGGGGGCTCCAAAATCATTGGCAGATGGTGGTTGCAGCCGTGAAATTAAAAGACACTTGCTCCTTGGAAGAAAAACTATGACCAACCCAGAGAGCATATTAAGAAGCAGAGACATTACTTTGCTGACAAACATCCCTCTAGTCAAAGCTATGGCTTTTCCAGTAGTCATGTATGGATGTGAGAGTTGGACTATAAAGAAAGCTGAGTGCTGAAGAATTGATGGTTTTGAACTGTGGTACTGGAGAAGACTCTTGAGAGTCCCTTGGACAGCAAGGAGATCCACCAGTCCATACTAAAGGAAATCAGTCTTGAATATTCACTGGAAGAACTGATGCTTAAGCTAAAACTCCAATACTTTGACCACCTGATGTGAAGAACTGACTCATTGTATAAGACCCCAATGCTGGGAAAGATTGAAGGTGGGAGAAGGGGGCAACAGAGGATGAAATGGTTGGATGGCATCACCGACTCCATGGACATGAGTTTGAGCAAGCTCTGGGAGTTGGTGATGGACAGGGAAGCCTGGCATGCTGCAGTCCATGGGGTTGCAAAGAGTCAGAAATGACTGAGCAACTGAACTGAACTGAACTGAAGAGATGGATTGTATAGCAAACATTACACCTGACCTATAGAAAAGGTTTAATGGAATAAGTCAGGGTTTGTCTTTTTCCAAATTCTCTAATGGCAGGGGTGGATTTTGTCTTTTGAAAATTTGCCCTCTCTTTAGTCAGCATTCTTGACCCTCTTGAGTGCTATATAACATTCGTAAGAGAGAAGATGGCTTTCAATCTTTTAAAATTTTTTTGTGTGGCTTATTTGGTATTTTTCTCTAGAATAGGGCTCATGTTCGAAGAGATTTTCTTTGGTTACTTATTTAAGAACTATTGCTATGGAACAGCTGTCTGATATATCAGGAGCTGTGCTAGACTATGAGGACTGAACACTGAATAAGACTGACAGGGTCCCTGCCGTTGAGGACTTCGGATGTTGGAGAGGAGCTATAGGGAAAACCAGGGGTGGACAGTAAAGTGTCATGCAGTTAGGGATGGGGCAAGAGTGAGAGTAGACAGCCAGGGATTAGGTGAGGCCAGAAGAGCCGGAAGGACTTTGTAGGAGTTAATCAAGTAAAAGAGAGTGAAATGAGCATTCCAGGAAGAAGGAAAAAACATATGCAAATACTTGGTGCGAAGGCTGAACACAGAAGATTTGAGGAATTGGAGAAGTTCAGTGTCATTTGAGCAGAGGACAGGTGGGAGGTGGGTATAAAGGTGTGGCACTGAAAAGAAAGGCAGGCTCTAGAGAGAGACAGGGAGAAGGCGATGGTACCCCACTCCAGTACTCTTGCCTGGAAAATCCCGTGAATGGAGGAACCTGGTGGGCTGCAGTCCATGGTGTCACTAGGAGTTGGACACGACTGAATGACTTCACTTTCACTTTTCACTTTGATGCACTGAAGAAGGAAATGGCAACCCACTCCAGTGTTCTTGCCTGGAGAATCCCAGGGACAGGGGAGCCTAGTGGGCTGCCATCTATGGGGTAGCACAGAGTCAGACACAACTGAAGTGACTTAGCAGCAGCAGCAGCAGAGAAAGACAGAGCTGGTTTGGAAAGCTTGGATTTTAGGTAGGCTGGGCTCATAGCTGCTGGTGCATGGATGTTGAGAAGTGAATGTTCACAAACCAGGGCTTGGATCCCAACTCTGCCACCCCTGGCCTGTGTGATGTTGACCACACCGCTGTGTCTCAGATTCTCAATGTCACTGTTGCCTGCAGTGTGGGGGTGATAATGCCTCCCTCCTAGGGCCGATTTGAGGATTGAATGAGTGAGTACATGACAAGTGTATAACATATAAGAGCTTGATGAATGATAATTATTGCTGTCAGTTCCAAGAACAATGGAAAGCTGTTCTGTCTGGAGGTGTAATTTGTAAAGAGTGAGACAGGGATGAGTTAGGAGGGGAAGAGAAAAGTGCACATGAGCTGGAACCAGAGGACCCACAGATATTGGAGATATTGATTGGATGGGAGGTAGGAAACAAGGGTCATGGGAGTCTCGGGTAGTCCTTGGAATTTGGACATGGGGATGGTGACAAGTGTGGGATGTGTATCATGAGGTCGGTTGTATACATGTTGAGTTTGTATCCATCAGGAATCAGTTGCAGGGAGCAGACTTCACTCCAGCTTGTCTAGCAGGAAGGCATTTATCCCAGTGTATTAAATGGCTTGGGCTTCACAGGTTGTGCTAGGGGTAAAGAACCTGCCTGTCAATGCAGGAGACTTAAGAGATGTGGGCTGGAGGAGGTCATGGCAACCCATTCCAGTATTCTTGCCTGGCGAATCCCATGGACAGAGGAGCNCCAGGTGGTGCTAGGGGTAAAGAACCTGCCTGTCAATGCAGGAGACTTAAGACATGTGGGCTGGAGGAGGTCATGGCAACCCATTCCAGTATTCTTGCCTGGCGAATCCCATGGACAGAGGAGCCTGGTGGGCTACAGTCTATTTGGTCACAAAGAGTTGGACATGACTGAAGCAACTTAGCGTTCATGCATTAAATGGCTTATGGATTGTCAAGAGGGCTGAGGAAACAGAATCCAGGTTGAGCTCTCAGGAGCAACCTCTAAGGCTGCTCCTAGGAACTGAGCCTCTGTGGTCCATGCTGTCTCTTCGACAGTCTTGCAGTCACAAAGTTGCCCCCTCTACAGCCACAACATCACCATTTCAAACAGAAAGCCACCCCCAATAAGGAAGCCACTGGTACTGCCAGCTCAAGAACCAACGTGAATCTGCAACAGACCATGTCTGCAAAATGCATGCTCCTCTTCTTACAGCCAGGCTCGCCTGGACACTGGAACCCCGGCAGACCCCTGCAGCCAAGATAACCACAGCCCTCCACAGCTGTGCGTGCTGAGTGAGTGGATGAACATTCCAAAATCTAAGACCAAACCATTCTAAAGCCTGAGCTGCAAGGGAATAAGGAAAGTCTGTTTTTAACTTTCCCACCTGTGGGGCAGGGAAAAGCAAGCTTGAATAGTTGTGGGATGTGACTCATGAGAACATTATAAAATCAACATAGGTGATCACAATAAGATTATTTCCTTAGTCACAAATAAGGGTAAGTATTACTTAATGAATGTTTGTCTTCGGGGTGTGTGTGTGTGTTGTTTGTATGTACACACACACATGCAGTTGTTTGCAAAGGAAGGGTTTTTTTTCCCCCCTGGGTCATGGTAAAAATGTGAAACAGAGCTTGAGGGCCAGTGCACCAGTCACTGAGTTCAGCCTTCCGCTGCAAGGCCCCAGAGAGAGCTGGAGCACAACAGCTACTGTACTGGACTGGATTTTCGGAAAAGAACCAAGCTGAATGTAGAGACGATGCAGTCACTGGCAAGAAAATGTCATTTGAAGGCAAGGGGGTTGGCTCAGTCATCCAGAGAGACTGTGGAGTGTGAGGAGAAAAGGGACCTGAGCCCAAGGAACATGGATGTTCGGTCTCAGGAGAAATTTCCTTCTGGTGTTGTGCTTATCCATCTTGCAGACTGGATTTTTCATTCATTCTCCAGAAAGAACCAGGTCCAGGGGAGCCCTGGAGTGCTTTGGCAAGACGTTCCAAGCACACGCTAACTAGAGCTGATTACTAGAGCTGATTTTGCAGTAGCCTGGCAGAGCCGTGGCACACAGGCTGGCACCTGGCCTGGGGCCTGACACCACACTGGCACTCCGGACTTTGTGTGGGATGGTAGTACAGAGCAGAGAGGTTCTTAGGAAATACGGAAATGGCTCTTTAGATTTCAAGGCTCCAGCTTGTGAGTTGTGACCACAGAGTCTAAACCCTCACTGGTAAAGGCGAACTTAGTAGCTTCAGGGTACTGTTTCTAATTTTTAAAGAGAATTCTTTTGCTGAATTGAAAAATGGCAACAAGGGATGGGAACTACGCAGGAAGATCCTTATTGCAGCAAGATCAGAAGGCAAGCTGCATCCTTATCCATAGAAGAATGAGAATACTCTGATGTGTTCAAACAATGAAAAAGTATAATAGCACTTAGATGAATGAGCTATTAATAGATCTGTGTGTGTTAGCTTAGATAAACCTTGGAACCTTAATGTTATATGAAAATTTCAAGTCACAAAATGCCATATAAAGTACGATATCATTTATTGAAAATTTTAAAAACACACAGACTTGTACTATATATTTCTATGGGAAAACAAATATAAAACTATATAAGTGAAAGGGTTAGTCACTCATTTCAGTCATGTCCAACTCTTTGTGACCCCATGGACTATAGCCCCCCCCCCCAAGCTCCTCTGTCCATGGAATTCTCCAGGCAAGCACACTGGAGTGCGTGACCATTCCCTTCTCCAGGGAATCTTCCTGACCCAGGAATCGAACCCAGGTCTCCTGCAGAATAGCAGGTGGATTCTTTACCATCTGAGCCACCAAGTGAAGGGGACATGCAAACTCCCAGACTGTAGTTAGCTCTGGGGAGGGCACAAGGATGTGAACAGAGCAGGGAGGCTTCAGCTCTACCTGTATTTTTTATTGTTTAAAAGAAGCAGAAGCAAATATGGTAAAATATTAATAGTTATTAAATACTGGTGAGTCATGGGAGAAATACTACTCTGTTCTTTTCATAATTAAAAATAAATACAAGAATATATAAATTTTGCAGTGCCCAGAGCAATAATCAGGCTTCTTCCCCTGACCCCAGGTTAAGCAGATGTCCTGTAAAACAATTATCAGAGGAGGAAAGTGTACACACACACATATACACATATGCATATATATACATATATGTACATGCATACAAACATACCTACACACACACACACATATAGACTCACCTATCTATGTAACCACAAATAAAACAAAAAACTTTTATTTTTTACGGCAAAATACTGTTCGTATCATATATTTCTTCATTTTCTGAGATGAAACATTTACATCATGGGACCCTCAACTTTTTCCATGATTTGACCATGTACAGAAATCTACAGGCCACCTGTCTCACATTAGGATGGTGATCCTGGATCGTTTTGTGAGAGTCAGGGGGAAACAGAGGAACCCCTGAGGACTGAGGCCTGCTGCAGGGCAGCGATCCTCTGTGCTCTCAGTGGCCGTGCCCCCAGTGCCAGGAGAGCCAGCAGTGCCCCAGGGATTCCGGAAGCCTTCTCCGTGCGGTGGTTCCTGCCCAGTTTCTCCTGCACTCCTTTCTTTAGTGCCTGATCCTATCAGCAGTCCCCTGGACGTGCAGGGCCCTTCTCCCAGCCAAGAATTGTGTGATGCGGGGATTCTGAGAAGGAACTGGATGAGGAAGTCACAGAGGCATCCGTATGTGATGGAGAAATGGGGTGAGGAAGAAGTCACCAAATGTGGAGAAAGAGAGTCCTGTGAATTTTCCCAAAGGCAGAAATACATTTACACTCACTTGTTATTCTTCATCAGCTTGTCCGTCACCCTCCTCTGCAAGTTCTACCGGTATAGTTTGTGTGCGTATTTATGTGTTGGGGATGGGAGAGGGCAGGAGTGAGCACCAGAGTTTTTTTTTTTTTTACCAAAGAGGCATATGTTAAGGCAGCCTGGACTCCCAGTTTGAAAAATGACTTATTTTACTTGCATAGATGGTGTCATTTGCACGCAGCATTTCCAGGGGGTTGGTAACCCTCAGGGAGCCACAGAATTCCATTTTAAACTTTCTAGGCCATCTACTCCCTATGGGTTGCCATTCCCTTCTCTGGGGGTCTTCCCAACCCAAGGATTGAGTCCAGGTCTCCTGCATTGCAGGCAGATTCTGTACCATCTGAGCCACCAGGGATTCTGTATTATCCCTGCACTGGGTTATTAATGATTATTAATATGATTATTCTCTTAGAATTGTCTTGCTCCTGGATCCCTTTAAATTCTGTGTCTTCAGATGCTGGCTTTCCGGCCATTGCTCGACATAGACTGAGAGCAGGAACCCTCAGGAGGTAAATATCAGGTGCCTCTGCTCTGCCGTGTTGGTTAAAAATGAAAATGGAAACTTCCTCAAGTTAATTTATGAGACAGCAGAAAATTTACGCAGCTTCCACATGCTTAGGGTGCAGATACTTTTTCAAGAATGCTTGAGTTGGTTTAAGCAGAATATGTTTATCCTACAGAGTTAGGGTGTAAATGCCATGTGCCCCCTTATTCTGTGGCTTCGGGTCCTCAAAACCCATGTTTTTTATCACAGACTGCTTGACTTGCTGAATTTAACATCTCTTCCAATGCCCACTCCTCCCAAAGAGTCTACTCTAGAAGGTGCTGAAGAGAAATGTAGACTTTACTGAGCATTTCTCAGTGGAGACCTAGGAAGCAGTCAGTGTACCACCTGGCTCAGCACATTACTTTAATCTTCCCCTTAGCCATTTTTATTCTCCGAAGTCCCTCTCATCCATACCACCACTGCTGTTCTTTTATTTCCTTTCTTTTAAATCATTTCTAGCCCTTCTCTGACAAACTTTCCCGAGTTCCTACTCCTTTCTCTTCTTTCCTCCTAATTGAGAAAAATGCAAATGTTACTCCCTTCCTTTACATGGCAGTTAAGGCATTCCTTTTTCCTCTGAGGCATAACTTCATGAGCGTATATTTCAGGTCAGTGGGCCTTCTCTCAAACAAACAAGGTGCTCCCTCACAGACGGACAAACGTAAACGTAGGTTGAAATGTCCTGACCATCCAGATCAGGAGAGGAGGCGGCCGTTCGTGAGAAGTCCTCACCATTTTCAGAGTCATTATTGTCTGTCAACAACACAGTGAGGCCTTAAGAACCCTCCACAGAATGGTTTCCTGAGAGCTGTTTGAAGTGGGGAAAGAGTTCATGTGGGAGACGGCAGCCGGTCTTACCAAACGGCTGATCACCTTCACGGCTGCGTGCTGAGTGCTCGAGGAACTCACGGCACCTTCCTGACAGGCAACAAAAGGCAACAAAAGCTGTCTGTTGTCTTATTGTCAGCCTCAGCGCTGGCAGAGTCAAGCCTGGCCGGGTGGTTTTCCAAATACCCACAAGGTATTAGATTCAGGATGGTCAGTTTTGCACACTTTAGATCCTACTGTTCACTCCATTTGCCAAGCAAGGTGCCCTGAACCTCGTCCCCAAATCCCGACTCTGCTGAGGTGACATGACATCCAGAAGGCTACTAAGTACCATCAGTTTTATGCCAGTGTGGGGGCCTTTCCTCTGGCTGGGGGCTTCAGGAACAGCGCCTGGAATCTTAGTTCTCAGGTATGTGATCAGAGAGGCTGCTCTTCGGAGACAGAGGAGACTTGGAAAGATTAAAACTCAGCCCCTTGGCTTTCCTGACATGAAATCCAAGTTCCAGGGAAGGGAAAGGACTAGCTCCAGGTCACACAGTGAGTTAGTGATTGGGCTGGGCCTAAATCCATCCCTTCTGGTTCCCATGTGTGGCTCTGTCCGCCATGCCACACTGAGTCCCCGCCTTCTATCTGGAAGATACTTCACTCAGAAGTCTCTTTTTAACCCTGAGTTGGATCTTCCCAGGGAATGGAAGTGTACTATTTAATTCCCTTTGGGTTTTTCAGTCTTGGCCTAAAGTTTTCTTTTTTTTCCCCAAGTGTCTGAAAGAATAAGTGCTGCGTGGTAGGGAATTGCTTTCTTCCCAAAGGCCAGGAGGGGTNTTTGTGTTTTTCAGTCTTGGCCTAAAGTTTTCTTTTTTTTCCCCAAGTGTCTGAAAGAATAAGTGCTGCGTGGTAGGGAATTGCTTTCTTCCCAAAGGCCAGGAGGGGTGGTTCAGTCTGAACTACTGTATAAGAAGATGGACAATACGTTCTCAAGGGGAAAGGTGTTTGTATCCACATACTGGAATTTATCCACCTTGACTGATATGGTGGTGTTGACCTGGAGGTGTTCCAACAAGAACTGGGAGAGGTTCTGGTATATGCTTTTGGCTTGTGCTCCAGACTCACACACTGTCACCAGGGTCTGCTTTTTAACATCTTTGTTGATGAGGAGCTCCAGCTTCAGGTCAACGGAATGCTCTGGGCATTTCACAAGAAACTGCAGTTGGCAGATGATGAAGTACCAACCTGGGAACTGGATCACCAGGTTCTCATCCTGATATCTGACTCCATGGATGATGCCATCTTTGTTCCAAGACAACTTGGTTTTGTTTATATGCTTTGACACTGGAAGGAGAAAAACAAAAGGACCTCAGAGTCATTAGGCAAATTTCGGATGCAGATTGGAAAATTTGAAATCTTTATTCAAGGTTCCCCATTCAAGCCCCGTGTTTTCTGTAATATCGCCCGCTGGTTCAGCCTCTGGAATATCTTCCAGGTATTATGTCACTGCTAGGCATTGCTGAGTGTTTAAGGTACAGGTATAAAACCATCCCTCTGCTTTTTCTCTAAAGCATAAAGCTGGAGGGTCAGAAAACACAAAGTCCTAGACCTTTACCGCGTGCCGAGGTAATTGTTTTCCACTTAATCATTTTATCATTCTGTTATTATAAGTTCTACTTTTCCCTTTTCAGACTATAAGTTCCTGGACTGTATTCCTTATAAGTTTTGGGCTATCATGGACATATATTCAATCAATCAATGAACATTTGATCAACAGGGGAGTGCTATTGGGTAAGCATTGAACAAAGTATCAGAGAAAAAGCATTCAGTTTGGTTCAGTTAGTAACCAATTCAGGCACCAAGAGGTCTAGGAGAACCTCAGTCTGTTCTTTCACATTCAGATGCGCCCCTTGACTATTCATTTTCTGAAGTTTTAAATGTCTTCCTCTCTTTAAAAGGGCAGCCAGACATCATTGTGTAGAATAAGTTCACATTAAGGGATTCCTCCCAGCTGGGATTTATAGAGGAGCAGAGAATTAGCAGGCCCTCTAAGCAGACATGTTGGTGTCAGAAGCCACGTCTCTGAGTCTTTTCACTGACAAGTTAAAATCAGCCCTGATGGATCTAGGTGTCTTTCAGAATTGGGAAGCTGGCATGTTCAATTTAATTGCTTCCCTTTAAACCTCGTTGCAATTCAACTGAAGAATGAGAACTAATCTAACTGCAAAATTGAATTTTGAAAATGAGCAGGATGGCTATATCAGAGAATCTTGGCCATCTCCTCTGTACCTCATCTATCCTAGCATAAATGCCTCTTATTATTTCGTCTCTAAGGGGCCTCTTACCTGAAGCATGCTGCAATATGCAAGTGGGGCCTCTGCCAACATGGTCATTAAGCTATCAATCTGGACACCAGGAAGTTTTGTGACTCTCTTGTGAATGACCTGATAGAGGCAGAGACTAAGAGCGTGCTTCCCACGTACCAGGGAAAGGACAGAACCCTTGGCCTGCAGCCAGTAGGTGAATGAAGAGGGGTGGGGGTGGAGCACCGATTCCCTCACAGGCCAGGGAGGCAAACTTAAAGGAGTGGATGAAGTTTAGGAAGCAGGAATCTTGCAGCTTTTGAGAGTAACGCTCTCCCCTCTCCCCCAAGCCATTTAAATTCAAATTACAAAACTTACGCACAGATTAAACAAAATACGCATGCAGGTCACATCTGGCCGTGAGCCTCTACCTGTGACCTCTGGCCACAGGAGTGACCCTCATATGGCTGGGGTTCCTGGTTTTGGTTACTGACCTTGGAGGTAGGCCCATGATTTCTTGAATGGAGCTCTTTTCAGGATACATGAGATGTCCTCTGAGCAATTCCCTAAAAGTAAGACCACATGTTAAATGCCTCTCTCTGCTCTGGGAACTGGTGACACCAGATCTTTTCCCATGACCCTCTGATGGAGACAACTACTATTCTGTTTCCATTTGGGGGATAAAAGGAAAACCTGTTTATTTCTCATTTTGCCATCAAGCACCTTAGGAGTGTTTTTTCTTTAAACTTGATTGCTTCCACATGGACTTTTACAAAAGATTGTGGAAGTAGGAAGAAGGAAACCAACAGGGCCTGAGTTCCTGCATGTACCTGGTGCGATTCCTATTGCTTCATATACTCCACCTCACTGGGTCTCTGCAACAGCTCTGTGAGAGAGGGCTGGCTAAGTCCCTTTGAGAGATGGAAAGAAGCGTGGGCACTAGACAAGCTCAGTGCGCTGTCCTATGCCACTCAGCCAGGCAGTGGTGGTTAGAACACTGAGGCTGCTAGCGATTATTGCCATCCTTCCTTTAAGAGTGCACGTCTGTGTATTCCAGCTAACTGAATTCTCACAATAGCTCTGCAAGGCTCACCCTGATGTCCAGACATGATCAGCAATACAAGGTCATTGCAAGTTGGAGGAAACCCTGATATCCACTACCATGTCTATCTGATTTCAGGGACCAGGCTTCCTCCTCAAGGCCATTTTGCCAGACAGAGGAGGTAAACACATCCTAGTGTTCAACTTTAAAAGGATATAAGATCATAGAGACCTAAGCAGGAAGCCTGCTATATGGAACTTCCTTGGCCGGGAGAAAAGACAGTGTTTATGTCATTGTGGAATTTAAGAAATCAGAATATTTTAAATGCATTTACTGGTGATGGCAGCTTCATTTCTTAGTATAGTAATTATTTTGTATGCACAGAACCAAGCCATACATTTCCTGCAATGACTCATGAATTCAGCTTATTCTGGGCATTTTTTTCTTCTCATTGAGTCTTGGTTTCCCTAATCTATAGAACTGGCAGATCTAGGATCTGACATTGACATCTTTTTGATGGTGTCACCAGAGATGACAAAGACAAGCGATGATTCCATCTGCCAGAGACTAGGCAGCCATTCAGTCGAGGTGACCACATCCTAGCAGGGGATGTTAGAGTAGCATCTGTTGGACTCACAGTCTTCCCCATTGCCCTCTGTCCTGCCCTGGGAGAATCCCTCCTGGCCTTGCTTACAGTGGGGGCTTGCAATGGTAGAAAGTTAAGTGAAGAGTTCCCCCTGCTGTCTAAACACGCTC
>SJYW01038774.1:623250-647681 GCA_006410735.1 Raphicerus campestris
GATTCTCCAGGCAAGAATACTAGAGTGCGTTGCCAGGCCCTTCTCCAGGGGATCTTTCCGACCCAGGGATCAAACCCACATCTGTCACATCTTGTGAACTTACGAAAGTCTTTACTTCTCTGGGCTCTAATCTCCTAGTCTCTAAAATAAGAAAATCCATTAGTGACTGTCAAATATCACATCCCAGAGTGGAAGACAGGAAATGTTTGTTTCTATCAAAATTTCTCCATTATTTTGAATTAAAATCCAAAGATTTCCACTAAAAAACCTCATGGCCAGTTCAGTGTGAGTTCAGACTAAGACTCAGGCCTTCTGGTCCCCAGCTCAGTGCTCTTTCTACCATGTCACATTATCCTGAGTGTGGACGGAATGCCTGGAGGAGGAGGTAGGGGGACTTTGAGGAAGGAGAACTAGAGTATAAAATTCCCAATTCCAAATACCCAGGAAAACTGTTTAACAATAGAACTTTCAATGATGTTACCAAAAGAAGAAAATCACCTTCCTCATTTCTCAACTGAGTCAGGAATATGAACTTTGGCAAAGACAGAAAGGCAGTCTTGCTTGAGAAAAGACTCCAAGACTTGCCCTAGTTCCCATAATTTAGGCATCAGGGAAGACAAAGTTCAAGGAAGTCTTAACTCTGAACCAGGAAGGAAGCAGTAGCCTCCAGCCACAGGTTCTTGTCAAAGGCTGTTTAGATGGTGAAAGCTCACTAGTGAAAGCGTCTTTGTATAGTATTTTCCTTCTTCCCCAGGGGGTTGAGAGGAGGCATTCGGAGGAAGGGATGACTTTGGCTTACAAAACTGAATCTGAAAGATTTCATCAAGAAAGTAAACTCTCAAGACAAGTTCATACGGCAAAAATCTCAGAAAGAAACAAAGGATGGAGACAGGGATAACAATTGTCAATAGCATTCCACGGCATCAGGTAAGGTGACCCATTTGAAATAAAAGTCAGCTCCTGGCACTCTACTCAACACTCCAATGGCTTCTTTCTTCCTTCCCAGGAGGAACTTTATTCCAAAAAAGTCGTCAATGTCTTCAAGATTCAGCTCAAGTTATATTATTAAAGAGGCCTAATATTGACCCCCTGACTTAATCCACATCTCCTCTCTGCTTTGTTTTACTTCTTAGCACATATCATCACCTAACATACAATTTATTTATTTGTTTGTTTTTAATCTTTCCTCCTCCAAAGTCCAGAATATAATACCAGATCTCAGACTGAGTCTAGTTACATTTTTCCTGCTGTAAACCAGCACCTAAAAATGAACCTGGCATTCTTGACAAGTGAATGAATGAAAAAAAAAATTAAAGAATGATAAATGAAGGCAAGGACATCCACTCTCACCACTTCTATCGGGCATAGTACTGGAAGTCCTTAACAGAGCCATTAGGCAAGAAAAAGAAATATAAGGCATCTAAATCAGAGAAAAAGAAACACAATTATGTTTGTAAATGACATAATCATGCATGTAGAAAATCTTAAAGACTCCATACACAAACACACACAATAAAACTAGTAGAACTAATGAACAAATTCAGTAAAATTACATGATACAGAATCAACATACAAAAATAGTTACATTTATACATAATAACAATACATTATACAAAATGAAATTAAGATATAATCTTATTTACAGTAGCATCAAGAGAATAAAATATTCAGGAATAAAGTTAACTAGGAAGGTGAAAGTCTTGTCCACTGAAAACTATAAAATAGTGCTGAAAGAAGTTTAAAAAACACAAATAAATGGAAACATATCTCATGTTTGTGGATAGAAAGACTCACTACTGTTAAAATATCCACACTAACCAAAACAATATTCAAATTTGATGCTATCTCTATCAAAATCACAATGGCATTTTTTACAGAATAAGAAAAAAGTTCTACAAATCATACGGAACCACAAAATATTTTGAATAATCAATCAGTTTTGAGGAAGAAGAACAAAGGTGAAGACATACATTCAGATTTTAAACTATATGACAAAGCTACAAGAATAAAAACAGTATGGTATTGGCACTAAAACAGACATATAGACCAACAGAACAGAACTGAGAGACCAGAAACACATTCATACGTTTACTATCAACTGATCTTTGAGAAGGGTGCCAAGAATACAAAATGGGGAGAGAAGAGTCTCTCAACAAATGATGATGGGGAAATTGTATATCCACTTGCAAAAAATGAAACTGGACCCTTATCATACAGATACACAAAAATCTACTCAAAACAAATTTAAAACTTAAATGTAAGACTTGAAACTGTAAAACTTCTAGAAGACACTGAGGGGAAAGCATCTTAACATCAGTCATGAAATGACTTTTTGGATATGACAACAAAGGAATGGGCAAAACCAACAAAATAAACAAGTGCAATTTCCTCAAACTAAAAAGCATCTATGTGCAAAGGAAAAATCAACAAAGTGAAAAGATAATCTATGGAATGCAAGAAAATATTTGCAGACTACATATCTAATAAGAAGTTAATGTCCAAAATATATAAGGAACTCCTACAACTCAAAAGCAAACAATAAAAATAACAACATAAGTAATCTGATTTAAAAATGGCCAGAGGGATTAAACTGCATTTCTCAAAAGACATACAAATGGCCAAAAGGTAGAAGAAAAGGTACCTGACATCATCAATTATCAGGAAAATATGAATCAAAACCACAACCAGGTAGTGCCTCACACCTGCTGGGTGATAATTATTTTTAAAAAGCATCGGTGAAGATGTGAAGAAAGTGGAACATTCAAGTGCTATTGGTAGGAATGTAAAATGGTGCAGCTGCTGTGGAAAACAGTATGGAAGTTCCTCAAAATTGTTCATTATTGGCATGTAAATACTCATGCCAAACAAAGCAGAGTATTGTCCAGAACAGATATAAATATATGGAAATGTATAATATTTGACACTAGAAATCAGTGGGAAATTATGGATTTTTTTCAATAAAACCTAATAGGATAATTGACTGTGCATTCAGAAGAAAACTGATTTAATCCTCTATCTCATGTAATATTTAAAAACCATTTCTAGGATAATTAAAAATCTTTAAAAATATTTTTAACAATATTAAAAGCAAAGAAACAATAGAGAAAACTCAGAATATAGTTAATAGAACTTATTAGAATATAACTGACAGATTCAACTAGGTGAAAATCTAAAACTTTTGTACAATAAAACAGCCCATAAATAAAATCAAAAGAAACATGACAAATATTAAACATTTGTAATATATTTAACAAAATGTTAATGTTTATACAATAGTAAAGAAAAATCATTTTTTTAGAAAAACAAATATACCAGAAAAAAAATAGGCATAAGATTGAAAATAGAGAAAAAAAATCTCAAGGGACAATAAACATATGAATTATGTCTTCCCTCACAAGTATTTGGGGAATTATGAATTAGAACAATTCTAAGATACAATACTTCGCTTATTGAACAGAAAAAAATTATTTTGATAAAATTCGTTCCTCGCAAGGATGTGAGCAAACACTTGGTTGGAATGTATACTGGTACACATCTGTATTAATAATTATTGAGGAAGAATTTAAAATTATCAAAACATATGAGAATTTTTAATGTCCCTACTCAGGGTTCTCATTTCTAGGACTTTTTTCTACATTTTTTGGAGAGCAATCTGGCAATGATCTTACAAAATTTTAGTCCTCATTCCCTTTGATCTAACAATACCATTTCTAAGTATCTATCGTAAGGTACAGGGCTTCTCTGGTGGCTCAGCAGTAAAGAATCTATCTGCAATGCAGGAGACCCAGGTTCGATCCCTAGGTCAAGAATATCCCCTGGAGAAGGGAATGGCTACCTACTCCAGTATTCTTGACTGGAGAATCCCATGGACAGAGGAGCCTGGCAGAATAGAGTTCATAGGGTTGCAAAGAGTCGGACACAACTAAAGTAACTTCATACGCATGCACGCATTCTAAGGGACAGGCAAAGATAATCATGACAGCACTTTTTACAATAAAAAATTGAAATGATCAAAGATCTAACAATGGAAGAATGGCAGAATAAATTACAGAAGAGGCAGCCATTAAAAAGGATGGGCTAATTCTATAGCTGGTAACCAAGAATTATATCATTGCATGACACAAAAGACAAGTCACAGAAATTATTTAGTTTTTAGTTTTAAAAAAGAGAAGCATGCACATATACAGATGTGGCTACATACATGTAGGATGAGGAGAGTTGTGCATGCTAACTCTTTGCAACCCTATGGACTGTAGTCTGCCAGGCTCCTCTGTAAATGGGATTCTCCAGGCAAGAATACTGGAGTGGGTTGCCATGCCCTCCTCCAGGGGATCTTCCCCTTCAAGAGATGGAACCTGCATCTCTTACATCATCTTCATTGGCAGGCAGATTCTTCACCACTAGCACCGCTTGGGAAGCCAAGGCTAGTTACACACCAATAAGTTAATGGTGGTCACCTGTGGAGGTGGGATCAAATGAAAGAGGGAGCATGTGTAATGGACCAAAGGTAAAACTGTTCCCACTCAGGGAGGAGGAGAAAAAAGAGGGGCCATGGCACGAGGCAACAGAGGAGGGCCATAGACAGACTGAGGACAGTCAGGGGAGGAGGGCAGGGCCTGAGAGCAACGCAATGAGGATCTCAAGAGGAGGGAGTAAAGGGGTGCCGTGAGCCCCGGGAAGGCACAGCCCTGAGAAAGAAAGCAGCTGAGTAGTAGTGGTGGAAGCCAGGGTGCAGGGGGATTTAGGCAGTGTTTGTCCACTCTGCTGGGGCATCTTCATAGAAACAGACAGATTGGGGCCCTCCCCCCAAACCGTCTGAATCAGAAGCTGTGCAAGTGACACCCAAATACAGTGTGTTTGAAACCATCCTCAGTTCACCAGGGTACAGCCAGGGTTAGGAACCACTGAGAGAAGGCACTGAGAGCTTACTGAGTCAGGGACAACTGAAAACTATAGCTGATTCTTTCACCAAGCTTGACAGAGGAAGAAAGGAGTAAATTAAATCATAAGGCCACCAAAAGGGTTAGCACGGTCAAGGAAGATGTGAGGATATTGTAGGCTGGGAAAGAAGCTGAAAATCCCATGGACGGAGGAGCCTGGAAAGCTGCAGTCCATGGGGTTGCTGAGGGTCGGACACAACTGAGCGACTTCACTTTCACTTTTCACTTTCATGCATTGGAGAAGGAAACAGCAACCCACTCCAGTGTTCTTGCCTGGAGAATCCCAGGGGCGGGGGAGCCTGGTGGGCTGCCATCTATGGGGTCGCACAGAGTTGGACACAACTAAAGCGACTTAGCAGTAGCAGCAGCAGTTACTTATGTTATCACCATTATGGCTCCTTTTGCTGATAATTAATAATCACTATTGTTATTTTTGAGGCCTATATTACTGTGTCAGATTTACGGTGTGGCAAGTAAGGTTTAGGGAAGCCAAATAAATACTGAAGACCCAAATCCATGCCAACAAAGAGCTGGGTTCTTTCCTCTGTACTGGCTGTACAGTAAAATCTTGGAGGCAGCTGGTAAGGCTGGGGTCTAGGACTCAGTTGGAGGAGTAGCTTAGAAAAAAGGAGGAACACACCCGCTGAAACAGTGACAAGCAAGAAGGGAACACAACTAAAGGGGCAGGGCTTGAGATTCTGTAGAGAAAAGGGCCAGGGAGACAGTCTGGAATGGGGTTGGGGTTCTCAGTTGACTTCCTACATCATCTCAGTAGAGCTAGGGCAAAGTAATTAATTCCATGAGAGCTAATGCTGGTGGTTCGTGGACGGTGCCTGTGTGTTACACAACAGAGTGGAAAGCCTCATCCTCCCCTTCCAATGAGATGTAGATTAGTTACTCAACAACCCATCTGTCAGTCTGGAAACCAGGAGCACTGATGAACTGAGCTATCGGTAGCTAACTGGGAACCACAAACAGGAAGAACAAGGGCCCTACCTTCCAAGACCTGACAGTCTAGAGTTACTTGGGTGAGGTTTTTTCCACCAACTATTAAAATCATCTGATTAGAACATAAGAAAGAAAAAAAAAAAAAAAAACATGATGCCTTGCTTTGCAAAGGCCATGTAGAAACATTCTGCCATTGATGATCCCATGTCACCCAGTGGTTTTGAAAATAAACAGGGGTTGCATACCTTTACAGCACCCCCATGAGCAAGGTAAGTGTGCAAGAAAGAAGCTTCTCCCATCAGCTAAGAGAACTCTGGGGGACGGTGAAGGACAGGAAAGCCTGGCATACTGCAGTCCACTGGGTCGCAAAGAGTTGGACACAACTGTGCGGCTGAACAACAACAAAGATAACCAAATGAGGTTTACGGTTTAATTGTACAAGGTCACGTTACTGAACAGGAAGTATCAGGTGTTCATGCCTATACAGGTACCTCTGGGCTTCCAGTCCAAAAAGATCACCAAATCATCTTGGAATATTCAGTGGCTTCTGGAGATTCAGCAGGCAGCTACTACCGAATGTCATTTGCCAGTAATTCCAGAGTGTCAATCATTCAGAAGGGAATACACCTAGAATTCCAAAAATTTTTTGTTGAGAATGTAGAGTCTTTGTTAAAATATTCTCCATGGTGCCCCTCTGGGTAATTAAATAAGAAGATAAGATATTAATTAATAGCAGCAAACAGACACTAACAACTTAGTAACTGAGGGATAAGTATTTCCTTCAGGCATTTACTACTTTTGTTTCAGTACTGTCGCCAGAGAGAAAAGGTGGTGGTTATGCATGATTTTGTTATTGCCAGAAAAAGAGGAAAAAAAATCACACCCCCATACAGAAAAGACAATAGAAAACATGAATTGTATATTTGTGGAAAGGAACAAAAGCATGGATTATTTCAGCACCACCAATGCTTCTGTGTTGCACTCATGCGGCAGAGAATAGACAGGCACTGGGGCATCTAAAAAGAAAGCAAAACCAGCTCTCTGGCTCTCTCTGCTGTCTCGGGTCACTGACTGTTTTTGCCCCTTTCACTCCGCCGCCCGCCGACGCCGACCCTTCCTTCTTCTGAGGCAAGGTGAGAGTCGATTCCCCGGAGCTGTCAAGTGCTGTCAAGCTGCTGTTCAAGCTGTTATTCGGAAATAAGGAAAGAAACCTGACACGGAGACACTCCACGTCTTGGCTGCCAGGAGAAATACCAGCCTTGAGGTCGTTCCATTTATGAAGCTATTTTAAAATTATTATTATTATTGTTTTGCCAATCTGTTTTGTGATGCAGTCTCATCGGAAAACCTGTGGTCCCCATCTATCGTGCAAAATCCATCTAAGGGTGAAACCGTTCTTCCTTCTCCACTTCTTTGCTGCATTCCGGCTTCCCCAGCTCCTTCCTTCACCTGGTGAAGCTGGCCGGCTCTGGACATTTTGCAGGCTTAAGAAAATCACTGTTTCGCCTCGGGCAAGGAACACAAATGTTGCAACCTTGACTCCTCCTCTCACAAAGAAAGAGTGAACAAGTGCACTTGCTGGGTTTCTTGTCCCAGAGCCACCGGGCTGCTGGAGTCCAGGTTGGGATACCCAGACACCAGCCTGCTGGTCTTGGGCTTCCCACCCCAGCCCCCGCTCCCACTCCCGCCCCCTTTCTCTTAAAGTCTAACTCGCTCCTCTCCCTCTTTCTGGAGTCTACCCGCTGTTCCTGAAACAGCTTTACGCACGATGGAGGTCCACATCCTCGTGCAGGAAGTGCTCATGGAGTGAGATGGCAGACCTCGCTCCCCGGGAAAAGTAAGTACCCACCGCGGGCAGAGCCGAGGGCGCGGGGGCGGCGCCGGAGTCGCGGGTTCCAGGCCAAGTTCAGGGAGACGCGCACCGGCGGCTGGGCTCGGGCTGCTCCGGAAGACGCCAGAAACCCGCCGGAGCCGCCGGGCGGCAGCCTGGGGCAGAGCCAGAACTCTGACAGCACGGAGGTCCCCTCCCAGAGGAACTGAAAAGACTATCCGCCCCCACCTTCGCCGCTTCTACGACGGCACACATTAGTCTTTATGAAAAGCATCTTGAGAATGAGTTTCGGCGTCACTGGGGGATTCTCAGAAGACACATTATTCACGTCAAATTGAAAAGAAAAAAGAGCGGGGAGGGGAAGGAGCTCAGACAGGTGATGTGCGGACGGCGGGCTTGAGGATTCTCCCAGCATCAGCCGCGGCCGCCTCGGGGTATCCGGCGGAAAGTTGAGCGATCGCAGTGCCGCCCCTAAAGGTGCGGCTCCCCGCCCGCTCAGAGGCAGTCGGGGGAGGGACAGGTAAGCAGCCTCCTGGCTGTCACTCGTAGCTCAGCCGAAGGGAGGCGGCCTGACCGCAGCCAAGGAATTCCAGCTGGAGAAGCAGCTTCAGGAACCGCTGGAGGAGAGAGGACGAGAGAGCCGAGGAGAGGAGGGGGAAGTTGGGCAAACAGGTAAGGGGCGTGGAGGGTAGCCAGGGCGCTACCGGAGCCGGGGCTGGAGTTGCAGCTCTTTGGTAGGAGAACATCCTTGTAATGGCCTCTCCCTGCTCTGAGGAAGCAGCCCACCTTACCTTAGTAACAAGCATTTTAGGATTTTCGGTAACTGGACTTGAAAATGATTGCAAAACATTAGGACACTATAGGGATTCGCTTGTTTTCATTCAAGTTGGTTGGTTAAGATTTCCCACCTGAGTTTCATGCTTCTTGGTCAGTGGAGTGTTGCTCATTCCACCCATGTTGTGCAAAGTTGGGCAAGACCCTTGGGGTCTGTGGGCCTCGATATTCTTTGCACATGTTGAACTTTGCATGTGTGTATATGTGTGTGCGCAACATTTAAGGATATATGTGTTGTGTGTATATATATGTATGAATATATGTGTGTGTATATAATCTGCCCTGAATGTGTACATATGTGTGTATACATACACATATACTATATATATACATACATGTATATATTTAGATTACTACTGATATATGAATAATTTAAGACTAATGGAGCAAAAGTGCTGCTGATTCATGTAAGAAAGAAACTGATGAAATTGTGATGAAACTGAAGAAATTTAGTGACTCTTAAAAACTGATGCTCATTAACTCCTTTTGAGAATGAGCTATGAGGCCTCTTCCAAGAGGGGAAAGCATTTTTATGGAATGTTCATAAAGTTTTTCAGGCAGTCCCAGAAGGTTGTGGATATGTCCTGAAGTCTTTGCCTGAGCCCCTAGTGAACATCCCTTGCCTTCCTCTCTAGGGTATGCATCAGTGATCCAGCCAAACCTCTGTGGCAGCTGGGTTGCTTGTGGGAGCCATCTGCAGCCTTCTCTGGGGGTCTGGAGTCAGCCCTGCCAAAGGAGAGAGCCTGGCTTTCATGAGTGAGCTCTCAGGACACTGTTTCCCAGGAGCTTCACTGGTCTCTGCCTTGTGGGAAACCCTCTTCACAAGCTCTTGCAATGGCTTTCCTAACATGACCATCCTCAGCCCTGGAGTTTTCCTTCTTACAGACAGCATTGGAGAATACCTGCAGAGGGTCACTGTCTTGAGGAGAGCTCTTCAGACCCCACGGTTGGATGTCAGACACTGGGACCGAGGTCTGGTTTTGAAATGAAGTGCTATTTGCTCTCCAGTGCTGAGTAGGAATAGTAACGGGCTTCTTGTGCACTTCTGCATTTTTCCTTTAAGGCATGTGCCTTGGAGGACCTGGGTCTTCCATTGGCAGTGCCAGCAAGGTGTAGCAGAGGAAAGCAGAGGACACGGGAAAGCTTCGAAGCCCAACAAACCAGGCTTCAAATCTTGGCTCCCTTGCTTCAGGCAAGTCACTGAACTTCTCTGAATCTCACTTTTCCTCTTGTGCTTTTTTGCACATTTATTAGGAAAATGAAATGCCTAGTCTATGATAAACTGCTATTACTGATATGAATGTGAGTTTATAAGTCAGTGTAAAATAATCTCATACTTTTTTTAGAGCAGTTTACTCTCTTATGGGGCTTATGTCAACAAAAGAATGAGTACAGTCAGTCTTGATCTAATCATTCTAAAAGATGAATGGTGGGTTCAGAATACAATGTTGGGTTTATTGCTTCACCTTTGTCAAGCAATTTTCTGTGTTGCCAGCAAGTGAAATGTGTCCAGACTAGCATGAAGTCTTGACCCTTTCTCTGAGTTCCCTTTTAGCCCATAATCTTGAACAGAAAACAGCTAGATCTGTGCCTGTAGCTGCATGAATCTCAGTATAGAAACTGGAGAGGGCTGATGGCTGCATCCATCTCCAGGTACAACATAAACTGTCTCTGTAAAGAGAAATGTCTTCATTTCCATCTTTCACAGCTTGGAATAGATTTAATCAACTCAGCTAGTACCCCCCAATCCCTCCCTGCAGTCCTGGCCCCTCAGTTGCAAGAAATTGAATGACATAGAAGTAAGGGAAAGAAATAGCAGCATCTTAAAAGGGAATTGGATTCCCACTAAGTATCCATTCCAAGACTGATGAGTATATTCTGGCAAGGCATTCTTGAATGTGAAGATGACACTATTGATACCTACTAGTCACTGAGCCTTCAAGATATAGCAAGCACTTCCTTATGTTCTTACTGTTAATTCTCATGGTAAGTCAATGAATTCTCTCTTCAATTAATTTTCTCACTGCAGGGTTTGGATTATCAAATAAACCTTTACAGATAAGGAAATTGAGGATTAAGGAAATTTACATGATATGCCCAATCTCCACAGCAAGTAAAAGGTAGAACCAAACTAGGACATAAGCCCAGGTCTGTCTGATCTTGATACCCACTCTTGTTCCACTAACCCGTGCTGCCAGTCTCCCTGGGGTCAGAAAGTTGCATCATGCTAATTGGATCCCAAGCTAGTTCTTTTGAAGGGCAGGAATCACCAAATCCACTGGGTGATTTCAGTGGCATGAACATACACTTTGCGTGTGAACACACCAACAAGCAACAACAGTGAAATCACCTGTGGAGAGTGATTTCCCACCATTTCCCAAATCCAGCTATAAAGTCAATAGTTACCCACAGCAGGGGAGGCTGGCTCCAGGCCACTGATTTCCTGAACAATTCGTTTATGTCGGAAAGAGCTCTGAAATTCTTACTCTTCGTTACCTTTAGAATCAGGACACCTTGCCATTTGCCTCCCTGTGTTAAACATTCAGTTATTCCATGAATACTTGCTGAGCTCTGAATATGACAGACAAGACCTTGGCCCNGTGTAGCAGAGGAAAGCAGAGGACACGGGAAAGCTTCGAAGCCCAACAAACCAGGCTTCAAATCTTGGCTCCCTTGCTTCAGGCAAGTCACTGAACTTCTCTGAATCTCACTTTTCCTCTTGTGCTTTTTTGCACATTTATTAGGAAAATGAAATGCCTAGTCTATGATAAACTGCTATTACTGATATGAATGTGAGTTTATAAGTCAGTGTAAAATAATCTCATACTTTTTTTAGAGCAGTTTACTCTCTTATGGGGCTTATGTCAACAAAAGAATGAGTACAGTCAGTCTTGATCTAATCATTCTAAAAGATGAATGGTGGGTTCAGAATACAATGTTGGGTTTATTGCTTCACCTTTGTCAAGCAATTTTCTGTGTTGCCAGCAAGTGAAATGTGTCCAGACTAGCATGAAGTCTTGACCCTTTCTCTGAGTTCCCTTTTAGCCCATAATCTTGAACAGAAAACAGCTAGATCTGTGCCTGTAGCTGCATGAATCTCAGTATAGAAACTGGAGAGGGCTGATGGCTGCATCCATCTCCAGGTACAACATAAACTGTCTCTATAAAGAGAAATGTCTTCATTTCCATCTTTCACAGCTTGGAATAGATTTAATCAACTCAGCTAGTACCCCCCAATCCCTCCCTGCAGTCCTGGCCCCTCAGTTGCAAGAAATTGAATGACATAGAAGTAAGGGAAAGAAATAGCAGCATCTTAAAAGGGAATTGGATTCCCACTAAGTATCCATTCCAAGACTGATGAGTATATTCTGGCAAGGCATTCTTGAATGTGAAGATGACAGTATTGATACCTACTAGTCACTGAGCCTTCAAGATATAGCAAGCACTTCCTTATGTTCTTACTGTTAATTCTCATGGTAAGTCAATGAATTCTCTCTTCAATTAATTTTCTCACTGCAGGGTTTGGATTATCAAATAAACCTTTACAGATAAGGAAATTGAGGATTAAGGAAATTTACATGATATGCCCAATCTCCACAGCAAGTAAAAGGTAGAACCAAACTAGGACATAAGCCCAGGTC
Source organism: Raphicerus campestris (assembly GCA_006410735.1). Taxonomy (NCBI): domain Eukaryota; kingdom Metazoa; phylum Chordata; class Mammalia; order Artiodactyla; family Bovidae; genus Raphicerus; species Raphicerus campestris. The sequence goes on from SJYW01038774.1 coordinate 635,445, forward strand.
TGTCTGATCTTGATACCCACTCTTGTTCCACTAACCCGTGCTGCCAGTCTCCCTGGGGTCAGAAAGTTGCATCATGCTAATTGGATCCCAAGCTAGTTCTTTTGAAGGGCAGGAATCACCAGATCCACTGGGTGATTTCAGTGGCATGAACATACACTTTGCGTGTGAACACACCAACAAGCAACAACAGTGAAATCACCTGTGGAGAGTGATTTCCCACCATTTCCCAAATCCAGCTATAAAGTCAATAGTTACCCACAGCAGGGGAGGCTGGCTCCAGGCCACTGATTTCCTGAACAATTCGTTTATGTCGGAAAGAGCTCTGAAATTCTTACTCTTCGTTACCTTTAGAATCAGGACACCTTGCCATTTGCCTCCCTGTGTTAAACATTCAGTTATTCTATGAATACTTGCTGAGCTCTGAATATGACAGACAAGACCTTGGCCCTTGTGAAGCTTCTATGCTACAGAGATGTATAAGAGGCAGGTGAACACAGATATAAATCAGATCATTTCAGATATGATAAATGTTTTGTTATTGTTGTTCATTCACTAAATTGTGTCCTACTCTTTGTGACCCATGGACTGCAGCACACCAGGACACAGTCTTTCCTGTCCTTCACTGTCTCTCAGAGTTTTTTGAAACTCATGTCCATTGAGTCACTGATGCCATCCAGCCATCTCATCCTCTGTCGTTCCTTCTTTTAATGCTCTCAATCTTTCCCAGCATCAGAGTCTTTTTCAGTGAGTCAGCTTTTCACATCAGGTGGCCAAAGTATTGGAGCATCAACTTCAGCATCAATCCTTCCAGTGAATTCAAGACTGATTTCCTTTAGGATTGACTGGTTTGATCTCCTTGCTATCCAAAGGACTCTAAAGAATCTTCTCCAGCACCACAGTCAGAAAGCACCAATTCTTCTGCACTCAGCCTTCTTTATGATCCAACTCTCACATCTGTGCATAAACATTAGAAAGAAAGTAAAGAGAGGCTGGGGGCCTAGAGGGGAACAAAGCTTNCCACAGTTAGAAAGCACCAATTCTTCTGCACTCAGCCTTCTTTATGATCCAACTCTCACATCTGTGCATAAACATTAGAAAGAAAGTAAAGAGAGGCTGGGGGCCTAGAGGGGAACAAAGCTTGGGGACAACTTTAAGTAAGACAACAGAGAGCTCCATAAGAAGGTCACCTTTAAACTTAAACCTGCATAATAAGAAGAAACCAGCCCCATGAAAATCTGGGGAAAGGGTTGCCTTAGCAGAAGAGACCTCAAGGGAAAGTTCTGAAAATGAATAAATAAAGCATTATGGACCCAGAGACAATGAGATGGCCTCTAAGGTATCAAGTTGAGGTTTATAAAGGGGAAATTATTGTTTGAATGCCTATTGTACTAGTCTAGCCTGTTCTGTGTACTTTATACCTATCTTATTTTTTAATCTTCTCAGCAATCTGGTAAGTTAGCTTTTCTGTCTTGATTTGATAGTTAAAGAAACCAAGACTTGCAGAGGGTAACCAACCAGCCCAAGGTTATAAAGCTGGTATTTGAATCCCACAGTCTGTTCTGCACCAAAACCCAAAACGTTTTGCTAACACAGCATATGGCCTTTGAGATCATCTCTTCTAGGGGATAGTGAAAGAGCTAGCAGCAAGAAATATCCAACGTGTATTAGGTAGTTCTGTGCTGGCAGTGATTTCTGTCTGATGTCCCAGTTTCCAGTTAGCATGTCTACACCTGCACAGCATAGTGTGGTAGCATTCACCCTGTGTGGCTACCGAGCACTAGAAATGTGCAGATTGAGGTGTACCATAAGTGTAAACACCCCAGATTTCAAAGACCTAGTGCCGAAAAATATATGTCTATCTCTTGAGTTTTTATATTGACTGTATGTTAGAATGATAGTATTTTAGACATAGTGGTTTAGCTGAAGTACATTATTAAAATTAATTCTATCTGTTTCTTTTAAAATTTGTTTTCATGTGTTCAGCAGAAAATTTAAAATCACATATGTGACTTGAATTGTATTTCCTTCAAATAGCACTTCTGTAGGCTAATTAGTTGTTAGAGATAGAGTAGGGAATTGTTCCTCCTTTTTCTTAATAACTTTTCCTGTGTTTTTGGCTCAGACTACTTCTCAGGTGTGTCTACTAATTCAGTTACTCAGTGAAGCAGTAAACAAGAAAAAGGGGTCGCTCTGTGTCCTCCTGCACCCTCACTTTTCTGCTGAGTGGGTGATCATTCAAACCCCACTACATCATGCCACTATATGAAATAGACTCAGTGGTTACTTTCATCACCAGGACCCCATTCCCTCACCCAGGCAAAACTCAAGCTTTCAAGCATCCTATCACCAAAGGGTCATTTTAAACTCAGATATGCTTTCACCATAAAATCATTTCCTAGGACAGTGTCTTTGACGTTCTGGGACTTTGTAAAATCAATCGAAGAGACGGCCAGAGTTTTGTGTCTGCATGCAAAGATCATGACATGAATCATCTTATTGTGGTGATAAATGTTTTCCCTTCTCTGTCCTTTTGCTTGTAACAGCTTGAACAAGATGCAGTCCAAGGTTCCAGAAGGGCTGTTTCAAGGACATCACAGAAGGCCATTTTGGCTTCTATTGTCCACTAGCTAAAGTGGTCTTTGACTATGTCAATGAAATACAAATACAGGTGGTTTGATATATGCCAAAGGGAAAGACACTCAGATTCTGGTGTTGTTAGAGGAAGTCTCTGGCCTGGAACATCACAGATCTGCATTTGAGTTTGTCTATGGATTTGTCTGTTACCCTTATCCACCATCCCTCAAAAATCCTCTAGAAAAGGTCAGTGTTGGTGAGATAATGCCACATAACAAGCTAATAGAGAAATATTCTAGAAAATGGTTGGCCACAGACTGTAGTAGACATTTGCCTACAGTGAAGAGTTTCTTTTCTGTAGTTTGAAAAGGATATACATACAGACCTCAGAGATATTGATGGTTGAGTTCCAGACCATTGCAATAAAGCAAATACTGCAATAGAATGAGTCACAAATGTTTTTGGTTTTCTAGTCCATGTAAAAGTGATTTACCCTGCACCATAGTCCACTAAGTATGCAGTAGCATCATGTCATAGGGCTTCCCTGGTGGCTCAGAGGTAGAGAATCCACCTGCAATGCAGGATATGCAGGTTTGATCCCTGAGTCAGGAAGATCGCCTGGAGAAGGAAATGACTACTCATTCCAGTAATCTTGCCTGGGAAATCCTATGGGTGGAGGACCCTGGTGCGCTACATTCCCTAGGGTCACAAACAGGTCAGGCACAACTTATTGACTAAACAACAAGAAAACATTATGTCTAAAACACAATGTATGTATCTTAAATTGAAAAATACTTTATTGTTAAAAAATGCTAACTACCATCTGACAACACAGTTTGTAAAAAAGAAAGAAAGAAAAAACCAAACTACCTGAAAAGTACAATGAAGTGAAGAGCAATTTGTACCAGATGCTCTTTGAGATATACAAATAGCATTTGTTCATTTCCACTCAATATCTCCATATTGCAGGGAAATGTCAGTAAGAAGCTGACAGGAATGAATTTTAGTGTATCCACCTGAACAGTAATACCAATTCTTCAACATCTTCTAAGCCAAAAAGTCTGTGCCAGAGTCCATGGGGAAAAATTTTTTTTTTTAATCTTAAGGTCCTTGCTCTAGAGGAGCATACTATCTATCAGTGAAGATGGGCACAAACATAAAACGCCAAGAGCAGTGTAAGATGACATTCTCTAAGTGTTCCATGAAACAGAGAATTAGAGTTGGGGATTCCAGAGGGTATTATGACCATAGCCCTAAAGTACATTGACAGTACAGGTAAGAGATGGGCACTGAGGGACTGCCCTGGTGGTCCAGTGGTTGACTTTGCCTTCCAATGCAAGGGATACCAGTTCTATCCCTGGTCTGGGAATGTGGTCTGATCCCACATGCTTTGGGACCAAAAAAAAAAAAAAAACCAACCTTAAAACAAAAGCAGTATTGCAACAAATTCAATAGCTTAAAAAAATCTTAAAAAAGAAAAAGAGATGACATTGAAGGATGTAAGGCCAGGCTATTGGTTCAGTTCAGTCGCTCAGTCATGTCTGACTCTTTACAACCCAACGACTGCAGCACGCCAGGCTTCCCTGTCCATCACCAACTCCCTTGTTCAAACTTACATCCATCAAGTTAGTGATGCCATCCAACCATCTTGTTCTCTGTCAACCCCTTCTCCTCTAGCCTTCAACTTTTCCCAGCATCAGGGGTCTTTTCTAATGAGTCACTTCTTTGCATCGGGTGGCCAAAGTACTGGAGCTTCAGCTTCAGTCNGGACTGCAGCACGCCAGGCTTCCCTGTCCATCACCAACTCCCTTGTTCAAACTTACGTCCGTCAAGTTAGTGATGCCATCCAACCATCTTGTTCTCTGTCATCCCCTTCTCCTCTAGCCTTCAGTTTTTCCCAGCATCAGGGGTCTTTTCTAATGAGTCACTTCTTTGCATCGGGTGGCCAAAGTACTGGAGCTTCAGCTTCAGTCCTTCCAATGAATGTTCAGGACTGATTTCTTTTAGGATTCACTGGTTTGATCTCCTTGCAGTTCAAGAGATTTTCAAGAGTCTTCTCCAACACCACAGTTCAAAAGCATCACTTCTTTGGTGCTCAGCTTTCTTGATGGTCCAACTCTCACATCCATACATAACTACTGAAAAAAACCATAGCTTTGACTAGATGGACCTTTGTTGGCAAAGTAATGTCTCTGCATTTTAATATGCTGTCTAGGTTGGTCATAGCTTTTCTTCCAAGGAACAAGCATCTTTTAATTTCATGGCTGCAGTCACCATATGCAGTGATTTTAGAAACCAAGAAAATAAGGTCTCTCACTATTCCCATTGTTTCCCTGTCTATTAGCCAAGGAGTGATGGGACCGGATGCCATGATCTTCATTTCTGAATGCTGAGTTTTAAGCCAGCTTTTTCACTCTCCTCTTTCACTTTCACCAAGAGACTCTTTAGTTCCTCTTAACTTTCTGCCATAAGAGTGATGTCATCTTCATATCTGAGGTTATTGATATTTCTACCTGCAATCTTGATTCCAGTTTGTGCTTCATCCAGCCCAGCATTTCACACAATGTACTCTGCATAAAAGTTAAATAGCAGGGTGACAATATACAGCCTTGACCTACTCCTTTGACAATTTTGAAGTTATTATGTCCAGTTCTAACTGTTGCTTCTTGACCTGCATACAGATTTCTCAGGAGGCAGGTAAGCTGATCTGGTATTCCCATCTCTTAAAGAATTTTCTAATTTGTTGTGATCCACACAGTCAAAAGCTTTAGCATAGTCAATGAAGCAGAAGTAGATATTTTTCTGGAACTCTCTTTCTTTTTTGATTATCCGATGGATGTTGGCAATTTGATCTCTGGTTCCTCTGCCTTTTCTAATTCCAGCTTGAACATCTGGAAGTTCTCGGTTCACGTACTGTTGAAGCCTGTCTTGGAGAATTTTGAGCATTACTTTGCTAGAATGTGTGATGAGTGCAACTGTGCGGTAGTTTGAACATTCTTTGGCGTTGCCTTTCTTTGGGATTGGAATGAAAACTGGCCTTTTCCGGTCCTGTGGCCAATGCTGAGTTTTCCAAATTAGTTGGCATATTGAGTGCAGCACTTTCCCAGGCCGAGCTGTAGACCAATGGAAACAAGCACAGGGGTGGGGGGTGGGAGCTGGAGAAGAAGACACTCCAAGTATGGATGCATACGCAGCTGGCCTGCATATGGAAATGTGCATGGAGTATTTGGCAGTATGAAAAAGAACATGGAGAAAAACTGGGGGCGGTTTTAAATATTACTGATGCCCCCACCTGGTTCTAGAATTTTCACTGAAAAATGGGGCCATGGTGCCAGTGCTGTTGTTGTTCTTTGTTGTTTGTGGTTCCCCAGGACATTCTAATGTGAAGTCAGAGTTAAAAGTCATTGAGTAAGCACACTGAGTCTTTGTCGTATCATCATGGGCAATAAAATTAAAAGGGTAATGTTTTCAGGGGAAAGAAATGGACAGTTAAGGTGCATGGTCTTTATTGTGTAGAAGGTTTATGGACATGGATATTTCAGCTCAGTTGTTTCTTCACAATTGTTGTCTGTAATCATTCTGTTGACTTGGATGTTGTGGCTAAAAAGTGTAGCCAGCTTCCCATTCCTGTACTCTGTGTGCTTTGGGGGTGCCATAGGGTGCTGGGTGTCTTATGGCTCTTTGTATCCACCAGGCTTTGTGTGATCATTGCAGAGGGCTTCATTATCAAGCCCATTAGTGCCATAGTAGCTATTTTATAACAGTCTGTAACCTTGCCCCACCTTTCCAACTTTACAAATTAGGAAATGGAATTTAATTACTGGCCTTGGGCCTTGAGGCTTACTGGTGATAGAAAGAAATTAGGGTTCTCAGCCACTGAATTCCTCATATTTATTTGGCTCTTAAAGCACATGGTGCCCCATCTCCTGTTGCTGTTAGAATACTCTGTACCTAGCCCTGTTACCACTTCCATGAATGAATTAGCGTTACAGATCAATTGGTAAAAGGTGACGAGATTGCCCGAGCTGGCAACACTGTGATTTTAAGCATCAGCAGCTCGGAGGCAGCAGGGATGGTCCCAGGAGCCCTGTCCCTAGCGTCTTCGAGTTCAAGTAAAAGCATGGCCATGCATCCTTACAGCTTATGCACGCCTACCTGTAGGAAGTAAAGACTCCTTAGTCTCAGAGCTTTCAAGCTGTTCTGATTTCTCTTCTCTGAAGCTTCTGTTCACTTAAAAGATAATGGTTTCTGTTACACATCTAAAAAAAAAAGAAGAAGAAGAAAGCTGAGCAATTTTTACAGCTGCATTTTTAAAGAATTCCTCGTTATGTCTCAAGAATGTCTGGGTTTATTGCCAGTGGTGAAGCTGGGAGGTCTTTATGAAGGGTAATGGAAAAAGGCTAGAGTCTTAGCACTACAGCCTCTTTAGGATGTGAGGATAGGTTAGTTTCGTGCCATGCCAAAATGGTTCTTTTCTTTTCCTCTGTTTTGAAACCCATTACTGATTTAAAAAACAATTTCTAGGATCTTTATAGCAAAAAGCAAGCCTCTAAAACAGTGATCCTCAACACTGACTGTACATGAAAATCACCTTAGGAGCTTTAAAATATATAGCTGTCCAGGCCCTATCCATAAACCTATTAAATCAAGATTCTGGGAGGCTCCATATCACATTTATTTACAATTCTCCAGTTGATCTTCACTAAAATGGACCTTACTTCTCAGCGAAAGTACAAATCTTCATGAATTATTTCTGTTTCTTCTTCTGCCTTGTTCTAGGTATCATGGTCCTAGAGAACCATCCAAATCATGTTTTCATTGGGTAGCAACTTCATCAGTCTACTCTTTGAGAAGCAGGATTCTAGCATAAAATTGAGGGTTTTACCTATTTATGAACTAACTCCATCTTCAGAGTGACCCTGTATAAACTCATAACTAAAATTTCTTGTATGTGCAATTTGGAAATCAAGTTGCCAGAGGCTTGATAATCATGCGATTGGAAGATTAAGGTTAAACCTTCCTGCTATCCATGTATTAAATTTCCCAATTGCTATGTTGATCTTTAGTCAGCCAACACTTGCTTTCCTGTCTCAGCCATTTTAAAGCCAATTAGCTCCGTTCCTATCCACACCCTTATTAAAAATATAATTATAGCTGTGTTCTCTGTCATTGGGTAGACTTTATGAGGTGAATTGGCCAAGAACTAACTAGGTTGTGTAAAACTCTCTCAGGCTCAGGAGATCATTTGGGTTGCAGAGGCTACCAGCAAGAGACTAGGCTAGGAGCGCCATGAATGTGGGTTTGGAAATAACCCATTGCAAGTCATACCAAATTGAGAAGAACTTAGAGTGTGGAAAAGGATTCTAGGATCAGTGTGAGAAGAATTACCCCGGGTCCAGTTAAATCTAAGATGGCAGCCCTTCTCAAAAAGTATAAATACCAAAAAGTAACTGAGATTTTGTATTAGATTTGGTGGGGATTGTAAGGATGGACCACTCTACTTTTCTTGAGTGCTGAGATGGCAGGATTAGGAGATAAGAAGTTGCCAAAGAGATTGCAAGGAGAAGGATGAGCAAAGGTCTGCTATTGTCCAAGCATCATGGGCACTGGCACTTGTTATTCACTCAACTAATATTTATGGAGCGTCTGTTTTGTGCCAAGGACCCTTCGAGGAGCTGGAGTTAAAGAGATGGTGTTCTTGTTCATGTGGAGTTTACATTGAAGTGAGAGCAAACAGATATCCATACTAAGAATAATACTAAGATAAATAAACTCAGTTAGTTGGTGCTATGAAGAAAAATGAAGTGAGATAAAGCAGTCAGACTGGCGAGAGCTGCTTTCAGTAGGCTTGCAAGAGTCACTGTCTCTGAAGAGGTGACATTTGAGCTAGCATGTATAAAGAGAAAGCCACACAGAGATCAGGGTGGGGCGGGGTGGAGGGGGGAACCTGGCAGAAGGATCAGCAACAGCAAAAGCTCTGAGGTTGAAAAAGGTTTTGCATATTCTGAAAATAGAAAGACCAGTGTGCCTGGACACTTAGGAAGGAAGGAGTGGAGTCAAACAGGAAAATAGCCCAGAGAGTCTGAGGTCATGAGTGGAATTAGGGTTAAATGCTCTAAGGAAATCACTGGGAGTGTTTTAAGTAGGGACGTAACGTGTCTTCATTGCATTTTAGAGCTCTCCTGGCTCCTGTGTATAGAGTGGATTGTAGACTGAGAGCAGAGGAAACTATTGGGAGATTGACCAGGAGTTTGGCAAGAGGTGACGATTCGTCAGCTGAGGGGTAACAGTGGGTAGAAGAATTGTTAGATTCAGTAGTGAATGTGAAGGTAGGGCCGGCAAGGCTTCCAGATGCATAAGGGCAGTGAAAGTGAGCCCAGACCTTGTCCTGTCTGAGATCATTGTCCCTCCGCTATCTTGACTTGGGCCACTGATTTTGAACCAAAGTGGAAAAATATCTAGTGTTATTTGAAAACTTTGGAGATTTTGACCCTGACTTATTTATAAAGAGAGAAAAACAAATTCCTGTCCAAGGAGAAATCTGTTTGTTGTTTTTTACCTACTAGCCATAAAAATTTCATCCTGTCCCGTAAGATTCTTCTGATGAGATGTTGTTGTTGTTTTTTCTTTTTTAATTAATTTTTATTAGAGTTGGTTTACAATGTTGTATTAGGATCTACTGTATAGCAAAATGTATCAGCTATACATATACATATATCCCCTCCCTTTTGGATTTCCTTCCCATTCAGGTCACCACAGTACATTAAGTAGAATTCCCTGTGTTATACAATATATACTCATTAGTTATCTGTTTTATACACAGTATCAGTAGTGTATATGTGTCAGTTCTAATCTCCCAGTTCTTCCCACCCCTCTCTCTTTTCCCCTTGGTAGCTGATGTTTCTGATTACTCTGCTTTTCATAAGTGATAGAAATGTGCCATTCACATTTCTAGTTTATGTTGACACTTGGGCTGTATTAACTAAGCTCTTCATGCTGCCAGACAGCTATACGTGGCCTTTGGCAGTTGGTCAATTTCTCCATATAAATGCTAATGTTATAATAGCAAGCATTTACTGAGCACTTACGGTATGCCAAGGCACTGTTTTAAGAATTTTCCATGTTTTAATTGCTTTGTTCCTCCCAGCCATTGATTAGTGAGTATCTTTATTATTATCATTTTATAAAAGAGGCCAAAAAAGAGTCTAAGGCATTTGTCAAGATCACATAGCTGATAACAGAGGGGGCAGTGGCACCCCACTCCAGTACTCTTGCCTGGAAACTCCCATGGGTGGAGGAGCCTGGTAGGCTGCAGTCCATGGCATCGCTAAGAGTCGGACATGACTGAGCAATTTCTCCTTCACTTTTCACTTTCATTGGAGAAGGAAATGGCAACCCACTCCAGTGTTCTTGCCTGGAGAATCCCAAGGACATGGGAGCCTGGTGGGCTGTCATCTATGCAGCTGCACAGAGTCAGACATGATTGAAGTGACTTAGCAGCAGCAGCAGCATAGCTGGTAAAAGTAGCAAAGCCAGGTTTTGAAAAGAGTCTGGTTGCCAAGCTTGGCTGTACCACTTTCCATGGATCTCCTTTTCACTCTTTCCTGTATCATTGAAGCTGAAACTTCAAAATTAAACTTGTTTATCCTGCAAAAAAAAAAAAAAAATCAACCCTGAATATTCACTGGAGGGACTGAGGCTAAAGCTGAAGCTCCAATACTTTGTCCACCTGATGTGAAGAGTCGACTCGTTGAAAAAGACCCTGATTCTGGGTAAGATTGAGGGCAAGAGAAGAAAGGGGTGACAAAGGATGAGACGATTGGTTGGCATCACAGGTGCAATGGATGTGAGTCTGAGCAAATTCCAGGGGACTGGAAAGAGCGGGGAAGCCTAATGTGCTGCGTTTTATGGGGTCACAAAGTCAGACATGGCTTGACTATTGAACAACTCATGCAAAAACCTCACGGTACCACTAGGAGGCGCTTCAACTGAGCAAGGCTTTCAGGAGCCGGATTGCTGGGGAAATGGCATAATTCTGCAGCTGGATGACCCAGCATCCTCCAGGAGGGTCTCACATCTGAACCTCCTTCCATCTGCCAAGGCGAAAGGATAAATCCCCACCTAAGGACCTGGCTGGACAAAGATGCGAACACCGGAGGACATTCAAGGAAATGCTCCCTCTTCTCACCCTGTCTTCTGCCCACTTTGCATAGTCCCTGTAGTGCCACCTACCTGTCCCCTCGCAAAGGATGGAATATACTAGAGTTACTCAAAAAGCAGTGCAGAAAATTGTTCTCCAGAGTCATCTGAGACTGGCCTTCAGAAACTGATCAAGAAAGAGTCCTTAATTTAGTTATCACATTTTTGCTTTAAACATGTCAAGGCATCTCCCCAGAGTTGTCTTATTAGAAGTGGAATGAGTGTGGGCAGCAGAGTAGATTATTCTATCTTCTGCACCTTCTACTGCATAACTGCTCCAGAAGAGTCTTCTTACAAATGACTTCCAATAATCAGTGTGAAAACAACAGATCTTCACCTCTTTCTCATGGAGGTAATGACGATGAATGTAACAGAATGGAAGTTTATACAAAGAAATTCATTACTGTTTCTTTAATTCCATTAATGAATTCTCCAGCAATGACTCTTAAAGGCAGCAATTGTGGTGAATCATCTTCTATGCTACAAGTTTTAACTTGTTATATGTTTTAATTAAACAGAAGGCATTTTTTCTCTTTTGCTCCAGTCATCATAGGGTAATTTTCTGTGGAAAGTGGTGGGCATTTATAGGGACTGTTGAATTTATCTAATCACATCATGTATGCTTATTCAACTGATTTTCAATAAAAGTGTTATGTTTAAATGTTACACATGACAGATGTTTCCTATGATTATATCAACTCCCAAATTCAGAACTACCAAGGAAACAAATATAGTTACAGTTGTATTAGACTGTCATCTTATTGAAATTAGGAGGATTGCTATGGAGCATCAGTTCATTAAAGAAAGCTTAAAAGCCATTTCAGGTCTTTGAATATCCTTCAGATAGATCAGAATCTTACAAACAGTTTAATTTATAAATATATATNACTGTCATCTTATTGAAATTAGGAGGATTGCTATGGAGCATCAGTTCATTAAAGAAAGCTTAAAAGCCATTTCAGGTCTTTGAATATCCTTCAGATAGATCAGAATCTTACAAACAGTTTAATTTATAAATATATATCTTTAAATCAACAAGGTAAACTCCTCCCTTGTTGGATGGTTTGGATTAAATATTCAGTAGAAAGTCAGAGTGACTATGTATCAAAAGCAGATACACCCTAAAACCAAGTCATTCAAAGATCAGAGCAATGCAGGGACAACTATGTGATCACAGGGGTGACCCCATTACTCCACTCAGAGTTTGGCCAGAAGAGTTTAATTTCTCTTTAGCAAACCTTTCTGATTTTACTTTTCAGAGGACATCACTGAAACCGTAGCATTGTTCATCTCTGTGACTTTTAAATTTTTATTTATTTTTGTACATGCTTTAAAATTCAAAATATGAAAGAATCGTCAGTGAAAAAATAGACTTTTTCCTCTGTCTCCTATCCCAGCCATCCATTGCCCCCAAAGGTAATCACTCTTACCAGATTGTTATAAAAAATATCCTGTACCCTGTCT
>SJYW01038774.1:649537-659840 GCA_006410735.1 Raphicerus campestris
TATATATATATATATATATATATATATATAGGTTAGATGTTCTTTCTTAGTTGTTTCCCATCTGAGATGCTAGATGCCAAGAAGTCAGAACTTGCACTGTATTACTGACCTCCCATTTCTTCCAGCATTGATTCCTCATTGGGCCTGCAGCTTCTTATATCAGCTTAAATTTTTTTACTATAGGATGACAGCAGCAGTTTTTGAGGAGGTCTGATCTGCTAATTTTTTGTTTCGTTCCCACTCCATGGTCTGCTTTCCTCTGTCATACACCTTCCTCCTGTGAACTGGATGTTCCTAAGAGTGTGTTGAAGAACTTGGTCAATAGTTCGGCTCCCATAGTTCAGGAAATGAACACTCGCAGCTTGGGCATTTTAATAGCAGCATTGGCATTTTAATAGCAATGGTTGAGCCTAACATCCCCACTGGTGGAAACCACTAACAACTAGGTGGGGGAAACATATGTGGGGCAGATGAAGACCTCCAGTCACATATAACTTCCTCTGCTGCTGACATGTAATATGACAGTTATGAGAAGGCTAGTTGATATCCACCTGAGTTGAAAGTAAGCCCTCATTTTCCTAGATTCCACATGTATGCCTTGATAAGTGATATTTGTTTTTCTCTTTCTGACTTGCTTCACTCTACTTGACAGACTCTAGATCCACCCACATCTCTACACATGACCCAATTTCTTTCGTTTTTATGGCTGAGTACTATTCCATTGTGTGTGTGTGTGTGTGTGTGTGTGTGTGTGTGTGTGTGTATAACATATATGTATACATAGATAAATGCATATATATATATGTATATATATATACACACCACACAGGCTTCCCCAGTGGCTCAGACAGTAAAGAATCTGCCTGCAGTGTAGGATACCCGGATTCAATCCCTGGGTCAGGACCCTGGAGAAGGAAATGGCAACCCACTCCAGTATTCTTGCCTGAAAAATTCCATGGACAGAGGAGCCTAGCAGACTACAATCCATGGGGTGGCTAAGAGTTAAACACAACTGAGCATCTAACACTTTCACTTTCAATATTCCATTGCGTGTGTATACATATACACACACATATATGTGGAATCTAGATAAATAGTACAGATGAACTTATTTGCAGGGCAGAAATAGAGACACAAACATGCAGACAAGAGTGGAAAGGGGGGATGGAAGAAACTGAGAGATTAGGATTGATATACATACACGACCATGTGTAAAATAGATAGCTAGTAGGAAGCTCCTGTATAGCACAGAAAGCTCGACTCATCACTCTCTGATGACCTAGAGGAGTGGGATGAGGTGGGGACAGGGGGGAGGAGGCTCAAGAGGGAGGGGATATATGTATACAAATAGCTGATTCACTTTGTTGTACAGCAGAAACTAACATAGCACTGTAAAGCAATTATACTGCAATAAAAAAAGAGAGAGAATGTACAGCTGTGAAAAAAGAGTAAGTCCTAAGTGCAAGAGCCCTTACTCTTAATACATCAGTGAACTTGGGCCTTTTAAGAACCCGGAACTTGCCCTTTTGGTTAGTCTGGTGTGTGTCTTGCCAGTGAGAACATTCACTGGAATCAGACAGACTCAGCACAGATTTCAACTCTGCCTCTTCAGCGGCAAGGCTTCACCTTACTTTCTCATCTGTGAGATGAGGAGAGAAAAACATACATCCCAGGGCTGCTGGGAGAGTAAGACAAGGTCGAGTGTGTAAAACTTCCTGGCAGCAAGGAAGCACTCAGTTCACGGGAGCTAGTATCACCTTCCTCAAAGACTTCATGGCTTGCTGGGAGACCAAGAGATGCACAGTCCAGGAGGCAAAATTCCAAGGATATGGAGGTAATATTGAGTGTGAGCTTAGTATGAATTCAGAAGCTTGTACAGTCCTCAGAAATTCTCCTGTGAGCCACTCAGTTCAGCCATTCCCTTTTCTTCTTGCTCTAGCAGATCAACTTCTGGTTGTCAACCCTTACAAAGAAGTTACCTTCTCTGAATACAGAAGCAGTGTATTCCTTCTCTCTGCTGAATCTGCTTCAAGGCTATGCCTTGGAGCTGGTGTGTAACTCGTGAAAAGTTTGCTTAACTATTTTGAGCCTGTGTCCTTACTTGTAAAAACACGATAATGAAGTTAATGTCTTTATTCCAGGATTATTTTGAGGATGGCATAAGATAACGGGTTAAAAGCACCTCATCTATAGTTTGCCTTCAAAATAAGGTCATTCCCTACTCCCGTGATCCCATGGATGTGGTTGATTAACATTGCATCACATGTGGAGGGAAAGCTCTGGAATGGTAACAAATAGTTTGTTGATTTGGTGCTGTGTACACCCAACCACAAACGGCACACTTTCAAGGCCATTGTTTTTGCCAAATATTTAAACAGGGAGCTAGGTTATGATGGGACCCAAATCTGATAAGCATTTAGGAAAACTTCTCAAGAGAGATGAAGCTAGAAGATTAGCTGAATATACTGTCTCCATTTGCCCTACATTTGATGCCACAGGCAAATCAGAGCTGGTTGGGCAGTGTGCAATTCTGAGAAACGGGCAGAAGGCAGAAGTACCTGTTCTTCCTCTGAAAGGTAAATTTTGGAAAAGCTCAGAAATATATCAGCACCACTGGCAAGCACAATGGGGAAGGCAGCAAAAACTCATATTGCACATTGCTGGAGAAAGCACTGCTGCCCCCTGATGCTGGAGAACCTGTCAGACTGGACAAAGCCCTGAATGGTCAAGGGCTGGGCTCTGCAAGATCTGGGGGCCCTAGGCACCGAGCAGTAAATGTCAGCCTAACAAAGCAGGCCCATTTCCATTTGTGAGCGATGAAATGATACGGGGTTTGTGACTCACTGACACACCTGGAGTGTGTCAAAATTACAAAAGCAAAGTGCTTGGCTTCTTTTGGCCATGTGGAGGAGGCCTCAGACTTGGATTGCTATGTGTGTGCCAGAAGGAACTGTCAGGTTTAGATGCTTATTATTATTATTATTTGCTGTTTAATTTTAGTTCTTTCCATGTATTTCAAATTTCATTTTTTTAAATTTTGTGCATTTGTTTATTCTTGGCTGTGCTGGGTCTTCATTGCTGTGGGTGGGCTTTCTTTGCTTGTGGCCTGTGGGGAGACCCTTTGTTGTGGTGTGAGGGCTTCTCATTATGGTGGCTTCTCTTATTACAGATCACAGGCTCTAGGGTGTGCGGGCTTCAGTAGCTGTGGCACATGGGTTCAGTAGTTGTGGTTCCTGGGCTCTGGAGCACAGGCTCAATAGTTGTGGCACACGGGCTTAGTGGCTTTGGGGCATATGGGACCCTCCCACATCAGGGATTGAACCCACGTCCCCTGCATTGGCAGGCAGATTCCTATCCACTGCTCCACCAAGGAAGTCCTATTTCTAATTTCTTAAACATCATTGTAATTAGTGGTATAAAAAGGAAACATTCATTTATGAACAAAGTATGTAGTGAGANTGGGAGCTAGTATCACCTTCCTCAAAGACTTCATGGCTTGCTGGGAGACCAAGAGATGCACAGGCCAGGAGGCAAAATTCCAAGGATATGGAGGTAATATTGAGTGTGAGCTTAGTATGAATTCAGAAGCTTGTACAGTCCTCGGAAATTCTCCTGTGAGCCACTCAGTTCCCTTTTCTTCTTGCTCTAGCAGATCAACTTCTGGTTGTCAACCCTTACAAAGAAGTTACCTTCTCTGAATACAGAAGCAGTGTATTCCTTCTCTCTGCTGAATCTGCTTCAAGGCTATGCCTTGGAGCTGGTGTGTAACTCGTGAAAAGTTTGCTTAACTTTTTTGAGCCTGTGTCCTTACTTGTAAAAACATGATAATGAAGTTAATGCCTTTATTCCAGGATTATTTTGAGGATGGCATAAGATAACGTGTTAAAAGCACCTCATCTATAGTTTGCCTTCAAAATAAGGTCATTCCCTACTCCCGTGATCCCATGGATGTGGTTGATTAACATTGCATCACATGTGGAGGGAAAGCTCTGGAATGGTAACAAATAGTTTGTTGATTTGGTGCTGTGTACACCCAACCACAAACGGCACACTTTCAAGGCCATTGTTTTTGCCAAATATTTAAACAGGGAGCTAGGTTATGATGGGACCCAAATCTGATAAGCATTTAGGAAAACTTCTCAAGAGAGATGAAGCTAGAAGATTAGCTGAATATACTGTCTCCATTTGCCCTACATTTGATGCCACAGGCAAATCAGAGCTGGTTGGGCAGTGTGCAATTCTGAGAAACGGGCAGAAGGCAGAAGTACCTGTTCTTCCTCTGAAAGGTAAATTTTGGAAAAGCTCAGAAATATATCAGCACCACTGGCAAGCACAATGGGGAAGGCAGCAAAAACTCATATTGCACATTGCTGGAGAAAGCACTGCTGCCCACTGATGCTGGAGAACCTGTCAGACTGGACAAAGCCCTGAATGGTCAAGGGCTGGGCTCTGCAAGATCTGGGGGCCCTAGGCACCGAGCAGTAAATGTCAGCCTAACAAAGCAGGCCCATTTCCATTTGTGAGCGATGAAATGATACGGGGTTTGTGACTCACTGACACACCTGGAGTGTGTCAAAATTACAAAAGCAAAGTGCTTGGCTTCTTTTGGCCATGTGGAGGAGGCCTCAGACTTGGATTGCTATGTGTGTGCCAGAAGGAACTGTCAGGTTTAGATGCTTATTATTATTATTATTTGCTGTTTAATTTTAGTTCTTTCCATGTATTTCAAATTTCATTTTTTTAAATTTTGTGCATTTGTTTATTCTTGGCTGTGCTGGGTCTTCATTGCTGTGGGTGGGCTTTCTTTGCTTGTGGCCTGTGGGGAGACCCTTTGTTGTGGTGTGAGGGCTTCTCATTATGGTGGCTTCTCTTATTACAGATCACAGGCTCTAGGGTGTGCGGGCTTCAGTAGCTATGGCACATGGGTTCAGTAGTTGTGGTTCCTGGGCTCTGGAGCACAGGCTCAATAGTTGTGGCACACGGGCTTAGTGGCTTTGGGGCATATGGGACCCTCCCACATCAGGGATTGAACCCACGTCCCCTGCATTGGCAGGCAGATTCCTATCCACTGCTCCACCAAGGAAGTCCTATTTCTAATTTCTTAAACATCATTGTAATTAGTGGTATAAAAAGGAAACATTCATTTATGAACAAAGTATGTAGTGAGAATTCAATAGCAAAAATCTGTAAGAGACTAAAACAGATGTGGAAACTGCATAATGTGGGCTCCAAATATCCTGTATTAAGTTGTTAAGGTGAGCATCAACAATGTACATGGGGAATACTTTGAAATCTTCAACAGGAGCATAAGCAATTGTTTATGGTCTCTCACAGAGTCATCAGGAGACTATGTTATGTAAGAACTTGACAAATACATGTTCAAGGGTAAAATAGCTTTCCCTACAGTGGTAATGAAGGCCTACTTTACAAAGTGGCCAGTGATTGTGACCTTCTTACTGATACTTCTCTGGAAACAGATAATGAATTTCAGATAGGACATGATTATTGACAATCCTGTGGGTAGCTCAGATTATCTGAGCAGCTAGGGCATTAAACAGTGGCAAAGCATTAAGCCTCTCTGGGAATCTTTCTTCTGTGTAGGCAGATGGCTGCTATCAAGACTTCCTCTTTTGTGGTTTATTTTGCCTAGCAAAGGGCAAACATCCAGTGGGAGTGGGAGAATGACACTGATTATTATGGATGACAGGTTGAAAATGAAATAATGAATCTCATACTTGGACTAGGTAACTGAATCAGAGCCTTGTACTTGAAGAGCTTAACCATGGTATCTCAAAATTTAGATCTAATTATTGACTGATGAATCTTTCTTCCCCTGTGTTTTGACAGAAATTTTGAATTCTCTAAGGGATTCAAAATTTTAGACAATAAAAAGGATCTTAATCATGCCAACTCCAAAAATAGCAACTCCCTGCCTTCTAANTCAGTTCTGAACCATGGGTGTTAAGTACCCTGTTGATGTTGGAGGGTTTGTTTATTTTATATTGACCTGCCTCTCAACACTCATTTTGCCCAAGGATAATCATCTTTTCTCCATCAGTGGATTCTAAGAAAGTTTAATTTTATTTGGTACCTTGTTTCCCTGGTAGCTCAGCTGGCAAAGAATCTACCTGCAATGCAGAAGACCCTGGGTTGACTCCTGGGCCAGGAAGATTCCCTGCAGAAAGGATAGGTGACCCAATCCAGTATTCTTGCCTGGAGAATCCCAAGGACAGAGGAGCCTGGTGGGATATAGTCCATGGGGTCCCAAAGAATCAGACACTACTGAGCGACTAAGCACAACACAGCACAAGGCGATAGAAAGAGTAATTTTGCATGAGAATATGAAAAGTGTTCTCATACTATAGAGTGAGTTCCTAAAGTTGGTAAAGGGTTAGAAACAGGGCTTTTTTATATAGGCTTAAAATTTTTTACCTTTTTTCTGGCATTATGAAATAAGATTAAAAAAAATTGGTAGGACCCATAATTCAACCACCTCCCCCCAAAATACATTGTTTATATATGATGAAAATTTTTCCTGTTTCATTCTCTGTATGCATATCTTTTTAAAATCTCATTTTGAATCAATATTTTATGATAGCCTTATGTCAATAGTTTCTGAAAGCATGATTTTTAAGCTTACATAATGTTCTCTCATATGAATGTACTCTTTTTTCCAATCTAATAAGTTAAAATAGTATTAATCCTATTTCTTCAGTTAGCAGGTATAACTAATTTTTCATACATTTAATACCCTCCATGTTTCTTACTTTGTTACTTATGCTTTCAAGTTGATTTATTATTTGTATTTGACTCAATGTTGTCTTCATTTTTCTTAGTATTTAACTCTAAAAAAATGAATCCTTTATATTTGAAGGGTATCAATCTGTTTTCTATAATATTTGTTATAAATAATTCTCCAATTTGGTGACTGTCTTTTAATTCTGTTGAAAATATTTTTACAAACAAATTTGTAACGTTTTGTGGCTTGTAGTCTATAAGACGTTTCCTCTGTGGTTACTTTTTAGTGGTTCACCCAGCAAGTCACTAACAGCGTTACATGTTCAGGCACTGAGCAAGATGTGTCTGTGTGCGCTCAGCTGCTCAGTCGTGTCCAGCTCTTTGCGACCCATGGACTGTAGCTCACCAGGCTTCTCTGTCCGTGGCATTTCCCAGGCAAGAATACTGGAGTGGGTTGCCATTTCCTTTTTCCAAGGGATCTTCCCAACCCAAGGATTGTACCTTCATCTCTGCGTTTCATGCACTGGCAAGTAGATTCTTTACCACCCAGATACTAGGGATAAAACAGAAAAGAAGACAGAGATGACGTCACCTCCTCAGAGCTTACAGCCTAATAAAGGAGACATACAAACAAAACCCAGGCCATTATATTATTATAGCTTATTATAAGCTATGCAAGAGGAAATACAGAGTGGTATGAGATATTACATTAATCATAATGTCTGTAAATAATGATAATTTCCCTCCTTCCAATAGTTGCCTTTGATTTCTATTTGATGTCTTACAATACTGATTGTAACTTCTGGTAACTAAAAGATAATAGTGAGCATTCTGTTTTAATACCAGTTTTAAAAAGATTGCTTCTTTGTTTAACATATTTTAAAGTATATTCTGTGAGAGCTGATAAAATAAGCTTGTTTTATCTATTCTTCCAAGTGAAATCCTGTCCCCCAAGGGTTCATAATTTGTATTAATGTATTAAGATTCTGAGATCTGCAGTAAAGAAACATCCCCCTGAGTCTGAGCATTTCTTAAATTCATTTGCCTACAGAAGTATTCTTCTCTCATTTGGAAATTTACATCAGTTATAACAATCAAAATTATGTTAATTTGATCTTATTTTTTTCAATATTTTGTCAATCCTTGTCTCTGTTTTTTGCTATGGGCACTGTGGTTTGGTTTTGCTAATAATTTTTTCATTAATTTAGAAGATAGTCATCTTCTTTATTTCTACAAGTGATTGCACTTGAAATTTTTCACAGCATTTCTACATATACTGTATGCTTACCAAAGTAAAAGATATAAACACCTACTTTTCTAATCAAGTTCAGAGTGAAATGATGTGTTTGAATAACCCAACAGATGAGAAATTTAATCCATTTTTACATCCTTCCAGCCTTTTTCTCAGTACTTATAAGAATAATTTAGCATTTTTATTCAAGTTACTGTCAGTATTTTATATTACATGATTTCTTTTTCATGAATTATTTTACCTACTCAACAGGCAATCATATTTATGGTCTGTTACCAGACAGTTCTATGGTTACTTGATATCTGTGTCCATAGCTCTTGTCCTTTTGCCTAATTTCTTACTTTTGACTTATTTTAATTCATCTTTCAGGCAGCTGCAATGTCTTCAAGAATCATTGTAAGCAGGGCAAGTAGGTTTTATATATATATATCCCGATCCTTTGCTTAATTTGAATAAATTCTGTCAGGTTTCAGCATAATGATTTGTCTGGGTATAAAATTCTTATCTAACCGTCTTTCTAGCCTTTCATATTTTGTCATGTAGTAGAAAAATCTGAGCTCTTCCATGTTATTGTTTCTTATTCATCTGTTTTTCTTCCTGGATTTTTATGGCTTTTACATTGTAATTCAAATATTTTATCATAATGTCTCTAAGTGTGAGGTCTTTTTACTGATTTTGCATAGTACTTCCTGAATCAATTAAATTTCCAGAGTCAGATCTTGCATAAGCATTGGGGAGATTGTTTAAAATTTTTAAATAATTCTGAATATTCCTTTGATTATATTTTCTTTATTCTCTTTTTGCTTTTTTTTTAAATTGAGGCATAGTTGATTTACAGTGTTGTGTCTAAAAAATTATGGAAATGAACTTATTTACAAACAGACTCATAGACATAGAAAATAAATTTATGGTTACTGAAATGGAAAGGAGAGTGAGGAATAAATTAGAAGTATGGATTAACAGATACACACTACAATATATAAAATAGATAAAGAACAATGACCCACTGTATAGTTCGGGGAACTATATTCAATATTTTGTAATAACCTATAATGGAAAAGAATCTTTATTCTTTTTAAAAATATATTTTTAAAATTTTAATGCTTTTTTTAGATAGGTAATTTACATCTGATAAAATACAAGCACTCTGAAGTGTATAATTTTAGTAGGTTTGCCAAATCCATATATCTAAGTAACCCAGTCCCTGTAAGATACAGAATATTTCCATCATTCCAGAAAATTCCTTTATGTTTCTTCCAAGGCAACCCCACGGCCAGAAGTAACTGCTCATCTGATTTCTATCAATTTGGATTAGTTTTGCTATTCTGAATATCATATAAATGGAATCTTACAGTATTATGTATAAGACTTCTTTTTTTGAGGTTTGTCCATGTTATCGCTTATATCAGTAAAATTCATTTCACTTATTGCTGAATAGAATTTTATTTTATGAATACACTGCCATATGTTTATTGATTTTCCTATTTGTGGATATCTGAGCTATTTCTGGGCTTCCCTTGTGACTCAGCTGGTAAAGAATTCACCTGCAATGCGGGAGACCTGGGTTTGATCCCTGGGTTGGGATGATACCCTGGAAAAGGGAAAGGCTACCCATTTTGGGACTGCTATGAATAAAGCAGCTATAATATTTTTGTAAATGTTGTTGTGGACATATTTTTCACTTCTTTTGGATAATTAATTACCTAGACTGGAAGTTTGAAGTCAAAAGATGACCATAATTTTAACTGTTAAGAAGCTACTAGCAATTTTCCAAAGTAGTTGTGTAAAACACCCCTACCTGCCATGTGAGTTTCAGCTATCCTGAATACCACTTAGCATACAGTGTTACTCTCATTATAGTTGTCCTAGGAGGTGTGTAGTTAGTGGTATCTCATTGTGATAACTCTTCTCTTTTTCATGAGAACAAATTAGCACTAATTTGATTTGTTCCCCATTTTAGGGATCTATCATCTCTTATCTCATTTATTCCTATGAGAGAGTACAATGTACAGCTTCTATACTTTACAGAGTGTCTGATTCTGTTTCTTATAGTGTCAGTTTCACCTCTTATTGCCTTTAGTAGATCTATTAATACTATTTGGTTGACTAGAACTGGACATGGAAAAACAGATTGGTTCCAAATAGGAAAAAGAGTACATCAAGGCTATATATTGTCACCCCGCTTATTTAGCTTATATGCAGAGTACATCATGAGAAACAATGGACTGGAAGAAACACAAGCTGGAATCAAGATTGCCAGGAGAAATATCAATAACCTCAGATATGCAGATGACACCACCTTTATGGCAGAAA
>SJYW01038774.1:673865-695923 GCA_006410735.1 Raphicerus campestris
TATGCAGGTCAGGAAGCAACAGTTAGAACTGGACATGGAACAACAGACTGGTTCCAAATAGGAAAAGGAGTACGTCAAGGCTGTATATTGTCACCCTGCTTATTTAACTTCTATGCAGAGTACATCATGAGAAGCGCTGGGCTGGAAGAAGCACAAGCTGGAATCAAGATTGCTGGGAGAAATATCAATAACCTCAGATATGCAGCTGACACCACCCTTATGGAAGAAAGTGAAGAGGAACTAAAAAGCCGCTGGATGAAAGTGAAAGTGGAGAGCGAAAAAGTTGGCCTAAAGCTCAACATTCAGAAGATGAAGATCATGGCATCCGGTCCCATCACTTCATGGGAAATAGATGGGGAAACAATGGAAACAGTGTCAGACTTTATTGTTTTGGGCTCCAAAATCACTGCAGATGATGATTGCCACCATGAAATTAAAAGACACATAAGAAACGAATCACCAACCCAGGTTCGATGCAGGATACAGGATGCTTGGGGATGGTGCACTGGGATGACCCAGAGGGATAGTATGGGGAGACAGGTGGGAGGGGGGTTCAGGATTGGGATCATGTGTACACTCGTGGCGGATACATGTTGATGTATGGCAAAACCAATACAATATTGTAAAGTAATTAGCCTCCAATTAAAATAAATTTAAATTAAAAAAAAAATAAATAAAAGACACTTACTCCTTGGAAGGAAAGTTATGACCAACCTCAATAGCATATTAAAGAGCAGAGACATTACTTTGCCAACAAAGGTCCATCTAGTCAAGGCTATGGTTTTTCGAGTTGTCATGTATAGATGTGAGAGTTGGACTGTGAAGAAAGCTGAGCACCAAAGAATTGATGCTTTTGAACTGTGGTGTTGGAGAAGACTTTTGAGAGTCTGTTGGACTGTGAGGAGATCCAACCAGTCCATCCTAAAGGAGATCAGTCCTGGGTGTTCATTGGAAGGACTGATGCTGAAGCTGAAACTCCAATACTTTGGCCACCTCATGTGAAGAGTTGACCCATTGGAAAAGACCCTGATGTTGAGAGGGATTGGGGGCAGGAAGAGGAGGGGACAACAGAGGATGAGGTGGCTGGATGGCATCACCAACTCGATGCACATGAGTCTGAGTGAACCCCGGGAGTTGGTGATGGACAGGGAGGCCTGGCATGGTGTGATTCATTTGGTCACAAATAATCAGACAAGACTGAGTGACTGAACTGAACTGTACTGGTAGATATATCTATATCTATAGCCATGAAATTAAAAGACATTTGCTCCTTGGAAGAAAAGCTATGACAAACCTAGACAGCAGATTTAAAAGTAGAGACATTACTTTGCCGACAAAGGTTCATCTAGTCAAAGCTGTGGTTTTTCTAGTAGTCATGTATGGATGTGAGAGTTGGACCATAAAGAAGGCTGAGCACTGAAGAATTGATACTTTCAAACTGTGATGCTGGAAAAGACTCTTAATAGTCACTTGAATAGCGAGAAGATCAAACCAGTCAATCCTAAAGGAAATCAACCCTAAATATTTATTGGATGGACTGATAACTGAAGCTGAAGCGCCAATACTTTGGCCTCCTGATGCGAAGAGCCAACTTAATTGGAGAAGACCCTGATGCTGGGAAGGACTGAGGGCAAGAGGAAGAGGGGATGACAGAGTATGAGGTGTTTAGAAAGCATCACCAACTCATTGGATGTGAGTTTGGGCAAGCTGCAGGAGATAGTGAAGGGCAGGTAAGCCTGGCTTGCTACAGTCCAACATAGCTAATATTTAAGAAGCTCAGGTTAGACTGAGTTGGTTTACAAGGATTTCCCCAGTCTCTTGGGTGAGAGCAAAAGGAGACACACAATTTACATTTGATGAAGCTGCTGCAAGTCAAACTGTCCTGAAAACAAGAGAAATCTGATACTACTAATATTAGCATGAGAGAAGTAACAAGATAAATGTGAAAAGGTGACTAAACCAAATTTCCCTCCATAAATCAATTCTTATCTCAGACACATGATGTATTTATCAGAAGCATTTGCCAAAGTGGATCCAGTGCTTGTTGCTTTAGGGAAGCTGTATAAAGCCCAGATAACTGCTCGATGGGAAAGAGTTTGTTTTCTTTTTGCAATGTTCAAAAATGGTGATAATGGTTTGCCTCATCTTGCTGGAGAGCCAAAGTCAAAAACAAAATATGAAGTCGTCTAGTTGGAAATGAACTCAAATGAAGAATCAATTTCTTTTTGCTTTGGCTTTTCTTATATGAGAAATTTCACTCAAGGATTGGCTACATATTTTGGGGGGGGGGTCACAGTTTTGCAAAAGAATGGGCCATGTTCTCCCAAAGAGAGAACTGAGTGTCTTCTTAAAACTGCCAGAGTTCCCAGGCATCTTGACAGAAACTAAATCAAATAAGCCCACTACCTAGGGCCTTTCTGTGTTCTAAGCAGTTTTATCTCTTGCCATAAAGATTCATTTGTAATACTTGTCAATCATTCTCTAGCTATAATTAATACCTTAGGCAAGCATACATCAGTGCTAGCTGCCCTTCTCTTTAACTGCTGAGGTGACCCCCTCAAAATTAGCCTGTGCCAATTCTGCTGAAAATTCTGCCTTTTTTGGTTTCAGGTAATTATCACTTCTTTTCTTTCATCCTACTCCATTGCTCCAAACCAATGCTTGGTGTACTTATGCCACTCTCTTTATAGATTTTCAAGATGGTACCAGGCGAGTGAATGATTGAACTCAACATCTTTTGTTTTATGCTGCTTTCTTGAATCACAGAAGATGGATCAAAGTTCTTAGTTACTCTTCAGCAACATATTTCATTGTTAAAATATGGAGAAGAAGTAGAGAAGGTTTGCAGTAGTTGGATTTTTGCTTACTGCTACACACAGCCTTTCCTTTGCAGAGTTCTGAAGATGATATTGCTATTTTTCATTCCATTCCCACAGTGACTCCAGGAGGTATATATTAATAGCTTCACTTTTCAGAAATGAAGAGACTAAGCCACAACAGTAAATGGCATGGCCATGACCACGTGGCTGAGAAGCAGGCATGCCAGGACTCAGACTCTGGTCTTCTGACACATGCCATGTCTTGTATTCTGTCTTCTACTCCACACTGCCTTTGTAGTTCTGGGAAGGGAATCAAAGCCTGGAACAAGAATAATAGTAAAATTATTAACTGAATTTTTAGCATTTGCTCTGTGCTAGATAGGGTTTCCCAGGTGGTGCAGTGGTAAAGAAACTGCCTGCCAACGCAGGAGACACAGGTTCTATCTCTGGGTCAGTAATATCTCCTGGAGGAGGAAATGACATCACCAACTTAATGGATCTGAGTTTGAGCAAGCTCTGGGAGATAGTGAAGGACCAGGAAGCCTGGCATGCTGCAGTCCATGGGGTTGCAAAGAGTTGAACAGGAGTGAGCAACCAAACAACAACAACTCCAGTATTCTTGCCTGGGAAATCCCATGGACAGAGGAGCCCGGCGGCTACAGTCCATGGGATCAAAAAGAGTTGGACAAAACTGAGCAACTGAGAAGGCATGCATGTTAGATATTGCACTAGTTACTTCATATGCATTATTGCTTCTACTCTTCATAATTTTTGAGGCATTTATCCCCACTGAAATGAGAAACTGGGTTTCAGAGAACATAAAGTGATTTGCATAAAGATACAGATTGGTAGAGACTGAATGTATCTCTAGATTTGGGAGTTGAGTTGTAGAGTTAACTAGTACCATATAGCTAAAACGTGAGAGAAAGAGCAGGGTCTTGTGAAGGATAAGGATGTGAATTTGAGTTCTAACTCTGCTTCTGTTTACAGTATGATCCTGGGAAATTCTGTTAATCCTTTGGACTCTTGGCTTCTTAGTATAAAATGGGGCTGGTCCTGAAACCACACTCCTCCCTGGGTGGGCCTCAAATGCAGCCAAAACTCAGACTCAATTTTGAATCCACAGGCTAGGACTTGAACCCATCCACACTGCTTACCTGTTACTGAAACTTGAGTTCCTTTGTCTCTTTGCAGAAAGAATTCAGGTGAGGCAAAGTGGCAAGCAAAGAGTGAGTCTGTTAGCTTGGGACACTTGTGAGAGATGCAAGCTGGCCGGCAGGGTGGTGGGGAAGGGAGAAGACCATCTTCTTTCTCATTCTTGGGCAGATGTCAAGGCTTACATCATTAGTCTCTCCTTTAGCCCTATATCATTTAACTGAAATTGTTATGATGCTATTTAAATCATAAGTGTATCAGCAAAAGTGTGGTAATATGTACTAAAATGTGGTAATTTATCTTGGGATTATTACCCCTTTGGGGATTTGGAGATAATGTCCCTTCACCTAGTTTGTTTCCCCTTTCACCTTTTTTTTTTTCTTTTTTTGACATTTTATCAAGGCATTTGCTTTTCTTATGTGCATTCAGTCCTGTGTTTCTCACATTTAATTATGGCAATAGATATATTTTTTGAAAGGTTGATATCTTGAAGTACAAATTTGGAATTTATGGGGATAAGGCAGCTGCAAAACATAGTGGGAACTGAAATACACAAATTCTTATTTCTTTCTTGGCTACATGCAGAAATGCTACTCTTCAAGGACTGTTTTCCTGTGACAAGAGTCAGACCCCATATTTACTGTCTTGTGTTTTAACTCTCAGGGTTTGTGGCTTGAGTATGTCTGGTGCTTGAATGCACCCCATCTTCCTTCAAGGTAGTATAGATTATTGCTTGGTTACTGGATTCTTTTTTGAGTTATCATTAACATGAAACAGTCTCCCAAACTCCGTTCAAATTCCCTTTCTGTCCTAAATCCCTTACTGGGATTTCTAAATGGACTATTTGATTATCCTACTCCATCCTTATCAGTATTATTTGCCCTAATATATCACATAGGAGGCTCCATCAGGTCAGACATACTCAGGATCTGACTAAACTAAAGAGAATGGTACAAAGGCAAAGCATCAGTCTTTGTGTTAGAATGGAAACTACCACCCTAGTATCTTAACAGCTGACAGCAGTGCCCAGAAAACCTGGGCTCTTCCTTCAGTCCCATATTCTCTCCATAGTTGCCAGACCAGTTTGGTTATTTTAAAAAAACAAACAAGTTTTGTTCATATAGAATGTGTCCATAAGAGTAACTCCCTTTCCTTATAGTATAAAAAATCATTACATGAAATTTAGCTGCCATTTACAAAGAGTATATTTTTGAGCACCCTCTCATTGGCTGCTGGGAAAAGCAACTGTTAATAAACTAAGTGGATAGAATCACTGCCCTGAGAGATTTTATTTTCTGAGAATGACCTGCAACCTGCTCTGCCCTAGAGTAAACAGGACTTTCAGAGGGAAGGTCTTGGGGCAACTTGTGGCTAAGACAGAATTGATTTGTACTTGTGTTTAGGGTCACTGACTCTCATGAGAGCTACCACTTACCAAGTGCTTCCAGTTGGACATAAGCCCTAAACATAGTATTTCTGAACCTCACCATAGCCACATGAAGATCTCTTATTCCCATATTATAGAGGAGAAGACTCTTTGGAAACTACCCAGAACCTCAGAGCTTGTCAGTCCCCACCGGTCTTCCTCCTGTGTCTTCCGTTCCATATCACCTAAACAACCAGCCATCCTCAAAGTTCCCTCCTTTCCTCTCCAGTGCTATCATTCCTTTCTTGCTGATCTACTCAGGGCTTGGAGGACCATGCTGGCAGAAATTTTCTGGCTGCATTTTCTAAATGCATTTTCTAAACTTCACACTCACGATTTGGGCGGGGTCTGGACTGTGACCAGCTCCTACCCCTGCTTTGTCGTTGTTGACAGTTTATCAGTCTTTGCTTTACTTATGTGCATTAGTCCTGGATTTCTCATGTTCAGTTATGATAGATTTTTTGGAAATTTTGCTGCCTTAGAGTACAAATTCAGAATTTATGGAGAATACGGCAGCTGCAAAATATAGTGGGAATTGAAAATGCACAAAATCTTAATTTTAAGTCTCATTTACAGGTTTATAGTCACCTGATTTTAGACCATCAAGATAGGTTACATACATTGTTCATGTAAATAACCAGATTTTATTTAGAGAATGATAAAGGAAAAATGTAAAGAGGGAGAACATATTTTAAATGAGGTAGTTTTTTTTTATTTTTGAAAAAAAAAAGATTTTAGAAAACTTTTTATTATTTCCTAAAATTTCATCTCCTTTAAGGGTAAATTTATAGCTATAAAAAATGACACCATGAAAACTTTTCTATCATAGTCCTAATCACAGGAGATTATTGGGGATTATTATTTTTCCTAACCATTTGGTACTACAAAATAGATCACAGCTCTTCCTTTCAGAAAGTGACATTTTTCAACCAGCTGCTGTTGACTGTCTCACCATCATAATCACTTTCATATCTGGCATATCTTAAATTGAAAAAGTCCACAAATGACACAGTCTGGCTTAGGGGCAGGAAAGAAAGAGGGTCTGCAGCAAATTCTGACCTTTGGCTGATTGTGTGTTTCTCCCGTAGAATTTCTTTACACTGAAGAAAAAGCTCATTGACCTGTGAATTGTATTAACCTTCTGAACTTTTTGGTGAAGTTGGGAGGGTTAGGGTCACATTTCTGTGCATTTTCTCTTACTTTTCCTGCTTCTGAGTAAAAGAAGCTCTATTCCTTTGCTGGAGCTTTCTGCTAATGGACCCCAGTTTCTCTGCAGCCAGCTCTGGGGAGGACCAGAAACCCAGCCTGGAGGGAACGACCAAAGGAATGGGCAGACAACACATACTCAGCTCATTTGAACTTTGCTGCTGTTACTGTGATGGTGACTGTGATTCAGGAGCAAAGACTTCAAGGGGACAGATCATCTGGCTGCAGGGATGGTTTCAGGCTTCTTGGCATAAGCTAATCACCTCGCTAACAGGTCACCTATAGAGTGTCTACAGTTCACTGAGGACACCACAGTCAGAGTTCATTTGTTGTTTAGTTGCAAAATCGTGTCCAATTCTTTGTGACCCTCTAGACTGTATCCTGCCAGGTTTCTCTGTCCATGGAATTTTTCAGGCAAGAATACTGGAGTAGATTGCTTTTTCATTCTCCAGGGGATCTTCCCAACCCAGGGATCCCACCCACGTCTCCTGCATCTCCTGAATTGGCAGGCAGATCCTTTACCACTGAGCTACCTGGGAATCCATTGACCCATCTTATAATCTAAACCAGGTATGCATTACATACTATTCAGTGGCAAAGAAGGGACAGGGACGAAAGAGAGAAAAAGGGCCATGTGGTAGAATTTAGGAATAAAAACAAAGCAGGAAACCCAAAGGATTTTTTTTTCAACAGTCAAAATATTTTCCTGTTTAGAGAACGAGTCTCTCCTACTTAACCACAACTAACAAGAAATAAAATTAAATATGATTAAAAGGCTAACAGAGGCAAGGGAATCAAAGTCAGGAATTCAGGCTCTTGAGAAAGGAAAGAGGCAAAGAGAAGTTGAAAATATCAGTTTTCATTTAATGAAATAAAAACAGACTTCTGTAAGCATCCCTCGGAAACATGCCTTTTGTCTGATGCCAGAAACTTTTTGAAGGTTATCAGCTTTGCAACTCCCTACAGCCTGGAGGAACACTCCATAAAGTCCAGGGCATGGTGTAATAGTGTTCTGTTTGCTTACTGTGGCAGGTGTAAGACAACTTTACTAAGTCATACCCTGTTAGGGCCTGGGGCCAGCACCTTTTGAGCAGGAAAATGTAGTCTTTCTCCCAGACAATGTTTTCTCAACCTTCCTGCTCTCAGAGGGGCCTTGAAATGTCCACAGCAGGAATGTAAAATATATCAGCATCCTTGGTCAATTCCTGAAGTAGAGCTGAGCTACCTAAAATACTGCGCCGTCACTGGGGGATCCGAGGGGAAAATGAAGATTGTTGAAAGAAGGATTGAAGGGCTGGCTAGAGAAGTGGTCCCAACAGCATCTACGGTGCAGCACCCTGGACTCTGCTCCACCACCATCAAGGCAGGTCTCTGAAGCTGGTTTTCCCTCTCCCCAAGGCAGGCAGCACTCCTTTGGCTCACCAGCCTCTAGCCTCATGCCCTGGCCTGCCCAAGAAGCATCCGCAGGGCCGGACGCAGATGTCAGTCGGCAAACCCGAGTGGGAAGGGAACCCTGAATCTTCCCTTCAGGGAGCTTTGCTCCAGTTCACAAATGGGCTAAGGCCATGTGTTCTGATCAGTGCTCGCTGATGACAGAGTTTCCCGAAGCAGATGGATCTCTGCCACTGGCCCAGGAGTGCTCAGAGATGGTGCCAGGTTAGTTGACTGGCTTACCATCAGCCTCCACCCACACTTGGACCCCATAGGTCCATTTCTCCAGCCTCAGAGACTGAAAGGCATGATGAGGGGCTGAGCGGTTGTGGTCATGAGTGACAGAAGAAACCAAGCTGCTGAGCCATGGCACCTGTGCAGACTCAGCAAGGGCAGAATTGGGCAGAGTCATAATCATTCACCAGGGCCCTAGTCATTCACCCGAGTCGGTTGCTTCCAGTTCGGAACCATGAGGGAATCCTCTCAAGGGGAAGCCCAGCAGTTGATTGACCTGAGGACATAGGCAGAAGGGGAGGAGTTGGTCCTGTGGCTGATTGAGTTCAAAGCAAGAAAAAAGAAAACTAGCTTCTGACTAGTAGCTTCAAACACTCCCATTGACCCTGTGAATCCCACCAGTTCCTATAGCAAAGCTCACGAGTAGAACCAGTCTCACCCTCTTCCTTTCCCTCTTGTGACGTTTTCTGTCTCATCATGGCTGAAGTTCTTCAAATGCATCCATCTTGGACCAAAAGAAAAAAAAAAAAAAACATTGAGGTCAGAGGGAGGTGGTTCCCAAGGTCTTAAACACCCAGCTCTTGGACCCCATGACTTATTCTTGACAGGTGGTCAGTTAGTCTTTTTGCAAACATGCTTAGGGTAGGTGTCCCCTAGCCTTAGCTAGCTCCACCCCCTCACCCACCCAATATTGGAGGACTTTTCTCTTTGCTGGCTTCCCCGGTGGGAGGAAGAGATAGGGTATTAGGAATGAGGGTATGAGGAGATATTCCTCTTCAGGGCAGCAGTGGTGGTGGGGAGCAGTCTTTGGAGAATTCCTTCAAGGATTTCAGTTGGCCTTACACATCCCAAAATGTGTTTGTCTTCTTTGTCTATGCGTGTTAAGTTTCTGGACAGGCAGACAGTATGTGAAAGAGAACCTTTAAGAAAGTAAAACTATTCTCTCATTCTCTCATTCCCTTTGTTTTTTCTCCATTGAGTTTCCTCTCTTCACTTCCTGCCCTTTCATCATCCTGCCACACTCTTGTCACCTCCCAGGATACATATAGGNGACCATTTAAAAATCCATGGAGCTATTCAAACCAATATAGAGAAAAGAGGAGGCAGAAGTCTCATGGAGAGAACAAGGATTCAAGTTGGCTTATAACTGGAGGAAGCTCAGGAGGGAGTGCAGTGGCTGTGTCAGCATTCACTTGCTTCGTTGCTTTAAGACCAGATTCCAGAGGATCAACCAGCAATCCAGCTGCCCACTATAAGGTTGTTGGTTTAAAACCTAGCTATGACTTAGTTTCTTGTCATAGCCTCATTCCCCCTGGTGAATTCAATGATTTGCCCAGAATCTTAACTAGATGTGTGGATGATGCAGCCATCATGTTGAGTATACTAGCTGGGCAGGATCTCTAAGATTCTACCACAATTCAAGATCCTGTTAAAACCATTTATGCTTCCCAGTTTAACAGATGTGAGCCAATGATGTATAGGAATTCCAAAGGAATATCTTNATGTTGAGTATACTAGCTGGGCAGGATCTCTAAGATTCTACCACAATTCAAGATCCTGTTAAAACCATTTATGCTTCCCAGTTTAACAGATGTGAGCCAATGATGTATAGGAATTCCAAAGGAATATCTTATACGAAAATTGTCAAGTGAAGTACAATCTCTTTGGTCCAAAGCTGCTAATCTCTATGAGTCTGAGGGAACAAAGTAATTGAAGTGTCCTTGCCCCAACCAGTTATTCAATTGTCTGCTACAGTGTACTGTGTACATTATAAGTGGCATCAAATATGGCAAGATTTGATAGGTTAGAATATGGTCACTGATTTGACATTGATGTGTCTACTGGAGCCATGTATGATGCAACTCAACAAGAAGGGTTCAATGATGTGGTGAGGGGAAGAATTCTCTCAGGAAATTTTCTTATTAAAAGAAAATTATGAGAACTATTTTATCAAAGCAGAGAAAGCAAGATGAATCATTGCTAGTGANTTTGGACTCTGTGAGAGAGGGCGAGGGTGGGATGATTTGGGAGAATGTCATTGAAACATGTACACTATCATATAAGAAACAAATCGCCAGTCCAGGTTCAATGCAGAATTCAGGATGCTTGGGGCTTGTGCACTGGGATGATTCAGAGAGATGGTATGGGGAGGGAATTGGGAGGGGGTTCAGGATTGGGAACACATGTACACCCGTGTTGGATTCATGTTGATGTATGGCAAAACCAATACAGTATTGAAAGTAAAATAATTTAAAAAAAAAAACTTAGATGAGTTTTCTAAGGGATACAGAAGCACACATGGCATTTTTGGACCATTTAAAAATCCATGGAGCTATTCAAACCAATATAGAGAAAAGAGGAGGCAGAAGTCTCATGGAGAGAACAAGGATTCAAGTTGGCTTATAACTGGAGGAAGCTCAGGAGGGAGTGCAGTGGCTGTGTCAGCATTCACTTGCTTCGTTGCTTTAAGACCAGATTCCAGAGGATCAACCAGCAATCCAGCTGCCCACTATAAGGTTGTTGGTTTAAAACCTAGCTATGACTTAGTTTCTTGTCATAGCCTCATTCCCCCTGGTGAATTCAATGATTTGCCCAGAATCTTAACTAGATGTGTGGATGATGCAGCCATCGTGTTGAGTATACTAGCTGGGCAGGATCTCTAAGATTCTACCACAATTCAAGATCCTGTTAAAACCATTTATGCTTCCCAGTTTAACAGATGTGAGCCAATGATGTATAGGAATTCCAAAGGAATATCTTATACGAAAATTGTCAAGTGAAGTACAATCTCTTTGGTCCAAAGCTGCTAATCTCTATGAGTCTGAGGGAACAAAGTAATTGAAGTGTCCTTGCCCCAACCAGTTATTCAATTGTCTGCTACAGTGTACTGTGTACATTATAAGTGGCATCAAATATGGCAAGATTTGATAGGTTAGAATATGGTCACTGATTTGACATTGATGTGTCTACTGGAGCCATGTATGATGCAACTCAACAAGAAGGGTTCAATGATGTGGTGAGGGGAAGAATTCTCTCAGGAAATTTTCTTATTAAAAGAAAATTATGAGAACTATTTTATCAAAGCAGAGAAAGTGAGATGAATCATTGCTAGTGATTTTGTGAATGTTTTTAACTCTGGAATAGATGTTTGCTAATTTCCACTACCTTGAGTGAGGCAGTACACAAAGTGCATCAAAGAAGAAAACAGAACATGAATTGCCCAGGGTGATATTTTTAAACAGACTACAAATATGGCAGAATTGCCAGTGGTGAGTGTCCCTCCGGCCCTGTCAAGCCAAAGATTGTCAATAGGACTGCAGTTTAATCGTTGTGCATTTTGTGACCAGCTGCTTTTTTACAGTTTGCAAATGGTTTGAAAAACAAATACGGTTTCCTGTTAACTCAACTTCTCAAACTAATGGATGATTGTTCATCAAACTTTGAAAATTAAAAGTTATCTCTTCTTCTCTAAAATAGTAACAATAACTATACCATGCAAATTATAATGAATTTTAAAGCTTTTATATTCTAGATAATTCAAGTGATCTTGTAATCTGGTTCATTGTCAGTACAGTCATTCCTTGAAATCACTTTTTAAAATTCTTGTGATGTAGTTAATTAGAAAAAATGTGTCAGCATTTATTAAGCATCCACTAAGTATAAACATGAGATGGCTGGATGGATGGCACCACTGACTCGATGGACGTGAGTCTGAGTGAACTCCGGGAGATGGTGATGAACAGGGAGGCCTGGCGTGCAGCGATTCATGGGGTCGCAAAGAGTCGGACACGACTGAGCGACTGAACTGAACTGAACTGAAGTATAAACAAAGTATAGGATTTCTATTATAATAAAATATACCTGTTCCTGAAAAATGATGCATTCTGCAAAAATGTTCATTAAAAACAACGCTGCCTACAGTACAAGAAAGCTCAGGAGTAAATCTTTCAAAACTTCTACATCTTTGTAACCAAAGCACTAACAAAATCACTGGTACCCTTATTTTTGACAAAGGAGGCAAGAATATACAATGGGGCAAAAATAGTTTCCTCACTAAGTGCTACTGGGAAAACTGGATAGTTACATGTAAAAGAATGAAATTAAAATACTTCCTAACACCATACACAAAGATAAACTCAAAATGGATTAAAGATCTAAATATAAGACCGTAAACTATAGAATCTTAGAGGAAAACATAGGCAGAACACTATGACATAAATCACATCAAGATCCTCTATGACCCACCTCCTACAGTAATGGAAATAAAAAATAAATTAACAATGGGACCTACCTAAGTAAATTTAAAAGCTTCTGCATAGTAAAGGAAACTGTAAACAAGGTGAAAAGACAACCCTCGAATGAGAGAAAATAATAGCAAGTGAAACTACTGACAAACGGTTAATTTCAAAAGTATGCAAGCAGCTTATACAAGTCAATACTAGAAAAACAAATAACCAAATCAAAAAGTAAGCAAAAGACCTAAGCAGATATTACTCCAAAGAAAAGATATAAATGGCTAATAATTACATGAAAAGATGTTCAATGTCACTCATTATTAGAGAAATGCAAATCAAAACAGAATGGCCATCATCAAAAATTCTACAAACAATAAATGCTGGAGAGGGTGTAGAGAAAGGCAACTCTCTTGCACTGTTGGTGGGAATGTAAATTGATATAGCCACTATGAAGAACAGTATTAAAATTCCTTTAAAAACTAGGAATAAAACCACCATCAGTTCAGTTCAGTTCAGTCACTCATTTGTGTCCGACTCTTTGCAATCCCATGAATCGCAGCACACAAGGCCTCTCTGTCCATCATCAACTCCCAGAGTTCACCCAAACTCATTTCCATCGAGTTGGTGATGCCATCCATCCATTGTCGTTCCCTTCTCCTCCTGCCCCCAATCCCTCCTAGCATCAGAGTCATTTCCAATGAGTCAACTCTTCACATGAAGTGGCCAAAGTATTGGAGTTTCAGCTTCAGCATCAGTCCTTCCAATGAATATCCAGGACTGATTTCCCTGAGGATTGACTGGTTGGATCTCCTTGCAGTTCAAGGTGCTCTCAAGAGTCTTCTCCAACACCACAAAAGAATCAGTTCTTCGGTGCTCAGCTTTCTTCACAGTCCAACTCTCACATTCATACATGACTACTGGAAAAACTATAGCCTTGACTAGACAGACCTTTGTTGGCAATGTCTCTGCTTTTGAATATGTTATCTAGGTTGGTCATAACTTTACTTCCAAGGAGTAAGTGTCTTTTAATTTCACGGCTGCAATCACCATCTGCAGTGATTTGGGAGCCCAGAAAAATAAAGTCTGAGACTATTTCCACTGTTTCTCCATCTATTTCCCATGAAGTGATGAGACCGGATGCCTTGATCTTCATTTCCTGAATGTTGAACTTTAAGCCAACTTTTTCACTCTCCTCTTTCACTTTCATCAAGGGGTTTTTTAGTTCCTCTTCACTTTCTGCCATAAGGGTAGTGTCATCTGCATATCTGAGGTTATTGATATTTCTCCTGGCAATCTTGATTCCAGCTTGTGCTTCCTCCAGCCCAGCGTTTCTTATGATGTACTCTGCATAGAAGTTAAATAAGCAGGGTGACGATATACAGCCTCGATGTACTCCTTTTCCTATTTGGAACCAGTCTGTTGTTCCATGTCCAGTTCTAAATGTTGNTTCCATCCCAGTGTTTCTCATGATGTACTCTGCATAGAAGTTAAATAAGCAGGGTGACAATATACAGCCTTGACGTACTCCTTTTCCTATTTGGAACCAGTCTGTTGTTCCATGTCCAGTTCTAACTATTGCTCCCTGAGCTGCATACAGGTTTCTCAAGAAGCAGGTCAGGTGGTCTGGTATTCCTGTCTCTTTCAGAATTTTCCAGTTTATCGTGATCCACACAGTCAAAGGCTTTGGCATAGTCAATAAAGCAGAAATAGATGTTTTTCTGGAACTCTCTTGTTTTTTTGATGATCCAACGGATGTTGGCAATTTGATCTCTGGTTCCTCTGCCTTTTCTAAAACCATCTTGGACATCTGGAAGTTCACGGTTCACACATTGCTGAAGCCTGGCTTGGAGAAATTTAACCCATAACCTCCCGTAAATAGATTCTTCAATGAAAATTAAATGAATTAGTGCCTATAGAACAGTGCCTGACACCTAGAAGCTCTCAATAATGCTAAATTATGCCAGGTATAAACTAAAAACTCCGAGGTGAGTGGATGACAGGGTTGAAATTCAGCAGATTTGCACCAGTATGGTCTTACCAGTGATTCACAGCTTGTGTCTTTTTTGTCAGTCAGGGCTTATAACCCACCAAGTGAGGATTTTGGATAATCCTCCTGGCTAACAGGTGCAAGATGAGAATGTGGAGGCTCAATGAGGTCTGTGCTTTCTTCCCTGTTCTCCAAGCTGTGCGTACTGGACGATGCAACTAGCCCAGAGGGGGAAGAAAGCAATTCCCATTTCTTTTGGAAAGGACCCAGGGAAGGTGCTGTCTTCCTGATGAACCCATGGAAGGAACTTTCCCATTGTCAGTGACTCAGCCTTGGGGGCTGGGACCGGGCCAGCTTGCAAGCCTTGGAGATGAAGATCACTGAAGGGTGATCCACATGGGCCGACTCCAGGCCGCCTAAGGGAGCTGCTGACCTGAGTAAAGTGTTTGCTCACCTGAGTTCACCTTAGAATCAGCCCTTTAAAAAATAAATAAGGTGTGTTGATCTTTTGTGTGGATGGTTAAACAAATCTGGTGGCCCCAAGTGAATTACAGGTAAAGAAGCTGCTGAAATCTGCCAGAGCAGGGCCTAAAGGACCCAGCTGCCTCTCCATAGAACTTTCTGGGCATTGCCAGGTTCTTCTTCTTAGCAGGCCCCTTGACCTCTGTGGGCAGCTGCCCCATGACTGCACCTGCCAGGGATTAAGGAGATGGCATGGGCCTGGGAGAGAGGATAGCTGACACAGGCCAAAGTCAAATGTAGCTGCTGAGAAAAAAGACTGGGGATATAGAGTTGCAGTGGCAGGTGATACGTGGTTGTCCACAGAGCGATTTTGAAAGGATGGACCTTGCTGTTGGTTGACATCCTACAACCCTCATCTTAGAAACGTACATTGACCTCCAAGGCCAAGGCAAGGTCCCTCTCTCCTTCTTGCCCTTCGAACCCCTGTCTCTTTTCACTAGGTAAACAGGAAAGCTTCTGCCCTCCAGTAGGAAAACCCTAGACTGGGAGGGGAGGACACCTGCTGGTGCTGTTGCCCCCCCAGGCTCTGTGACCTTGGACAAGTGATTTCACCTTTCTGGGCTGAGTTTCCTTTTCTGTTATTTGAAGGGCTTGGAGTCATGGAAGTATGGACTCTTCAGGTGAAAAAAATGATCTTGGAAATCCCGTAGAGAAGGCTGAGAAGTGAGCGGCTCATGGTCATTGAATTAACGAGGGACAGGAACCTGGGACTCTGGTATCGTGACCCCCACCTGGGGCCATCCCGTTAGTGGCAGTGATCCATCCTCTGTCTATAATGTGTCAGACTGCTTACATTTACCCTGCAGAACAACCTTCTGAGACAGAGATTCTTCTACCCATTTTATAGATAAGGAAACTGATTTGACCAAAATCCCCAGCTACTGAGGAGAAAAGCTGGGACTCTGCTGGTTTGGTGCCCTTCCTGCTGCACACCAGCTGCCTCCAATTACC
Source organism: Raphicerus campestris (assembly GCA_006410735.1). Taxonomy (NCBI): domain Eukaryota; kingdom Metazoa; phylum Chordata; class Mammalia; order Artiodactyla; family Bovidae; genus Raphicerus; species Raphicerus campestris. The sequence continues at coordinate 689,832 of SJYW01038774.1, forward strand.
CTCAGAACATCTCAGCCACAGGCCACCTTGGGTGCCCTGGCCCCAACCCCAGCAAGAGCAGGGGCCTGATTCTTGAGAGCCAGGTCAGTACCAGGAGTGGGACCAAGCAACAAGAATACTTATTCTCAAAGCAGCAGAGAAGTCATAGCCATCTTCCCAGTGTGAAGTAGTTTGCAATGGAAAATTGAGATTTTATGAAAATATTCCATGTGATATTAGAAATAAGCTGTTTCATCAAAATGGACCAAAAGGAATGAGCCAGGTCCACCCTAGGCTCCCTGTCTGCTTCAGTGAGGTTTTTATACTGACTGTCTTGATGTCACCCTATCGTCCCTGACCTAAAGGGCCAGGTGCACCAGAACAGGTGTTCCAAGTAGTGCCAGCACCCCTTGGAGTCTTGGGGAGAGCCGCTCCCTCTGAGCGAACTTCAGCCTCTATGGAGTATCAGCGCTTCCTCTGGGTAGAGAAGAGACACCCTCTGAGATCACGAAGATCTCTAAGATCTCTCCCTGGTGAGTCTAGATGAAGTCTAGTCTTGATGTTTGGCAGCTTGTTGTTGTTTGGTCGCTAAGTCGTTTCCGACTCTTTGTGAGTTATTTGGACCCATTACACCTGGTCATCATATAATGCACTGTTCTGGTTGGGAAGACATTCCTCGTGTTTCCAGTGTTCTGAACAGAAACAGACGCTGCAAAATATGCTGCAGCGTGTTTTCGACTTCCCTGCCTAGGCTCTCAGCAGGGTCAACAGGTTAGTCTTAGACCTGCAAAGACACCCGATCTAAGTGGAGACAGTTGTTTTTCACCCGTGATAAGCCTTCACCCCTAGTTCTCAGCATTGTGTATGTATAAACAGAATTTCTGCCCTCCACCAGTGTGACTGCTGCAGTTAGAAGTCCCAGAGTTAATTATTGACAGCCAAAGAGATCACAATGAGCCAGGACTTATGTGTTTTCTAGAAGCACATTTCCATGAAGATTTTGCCCCTATAGGATTCCTCCTCAGGCTCCAGGACAGACAGACAGACAAACATTGGGCCTTATCAGTTTAGTTAGAAGAGGCCCAAGCCTAAAACCTCGGGGAACTCACTTGGAAGATTTTTCTAGGAAAGCAGACTTTTTGATTTGACATCTCAACGAAACAGGTGTTTTGGGAAGAATATGCTACATGCTCAGTAACTACAGTCATGTCCAACTCTTTGCAACCCTGCCAGGCTCCTCTGTCCATGGAATTCTCCAGGCAAGAATATTGGAGTGGGTTGCCATTTTCTTCTCCAGGGTAACTCCCTGATGTAGGGATCAAACCCATATCTCCTGCATCTCCTGCATTGGCAGGTGGATTCTTTACCACTTGAGTCACCTGGGCTGTGTTGGGAGAATAAAATCACACTGCGGTAGTCTGGCCTGATTTGGGGAGTAACTAAAGAGAATTTCATTCATAGGTCAAGATAATTCTAAATGATGGTAAGCCCTCAGGAGATTCCTTGGTTACTATACTCATCGTGAAATGAACATATCCTGGAATTTTGGTTGGAAGGGATGTGGGAACTCATTTTGTCTTTTCTCAGTACATGGATGAGATGTCTGAAATAAAAGGAAGCTCAAGTCTAGAGAGTAAGACTAATGGCTCATAGGTCAGTTTGCTTCCTGTCCAAGGGGATCTGAAAGCCAAGGGAGCTTTATAATGACTTATGTAATAGTTGTTTCTCTAAAGTCCTTCAAGCAGTCCCTTGAACATTTTTATGCAAAACAAAACTTTCCTTTGTTGATAAAATACAAAAGTGGACCTTGGCTTAACACATACCAAAATATTATCATTCTGAACTCACAGTAGCCATTATATGGCTGAGCATTTGCCATATGCGTAGCACTGTGCTGAACTAAGCAATTATAATTGGGTGACTTACTTACAGGTGCCTCACAGATACTTGTGTTATTTGGAAGATGGAATAAATACATACCAAGTGCTTAGAACTCCATCACCCCATCTCACCTACAGCCTCAGTGTGTCCCTGCTTTGGCCAAGTATAACCATGTCCTGTGAGGAAGGGAAGGAGGTCATCTGCAGGCAGGGTTGGCCTTACAGGTAGACTCCATGGATGAGGGGCTCTGTGGTGTGATGGCCCCCAAGTCCATGTCTAATTGATTCTAGTCCACCAGGTTCTACTTATTTTTTTCCATCTGAGCATTTAAGGGTGCCTCTCTTAAAAGCAAATACTCTTCTGAGAAGTAAGCTTTGAATCGGTCAACAATCATCAGAACTTCTTTTCCATCTTCCCTGGAATCTGAAAGAACAAGATTATATAAGTAAAGGAACAAGAAGAGGCCAGGCCCTCGATGCCTGAGAATTCAGACTGTGAGAGACGGTTGTTTGACATTAGCTTAACGTACTCCAGTGTGACTTTTTCTCTGAGAACAAATTCAAGTCTTCTTGGGTTGCCTTCTTTCAGATGGGAAAAATATGTTGAAAACTCTTATGTAACCCTGAATGAATGACTCGGTAAAAGCAGATGGCAGGGTCCTCCAAATAGCATACTTGTTTTGTTTTTCTCAGAGACTTATCAGTCTATAACCCTGAGATTTCAACACCCCAGTCAGTTCTGGGTTCTCTAAAATGAAACAGTCACATGCCCACACATATGTCTACAGTTAACTGCAAATGACTAACTCAGGGCCAGGATTTCATTTGAGCTCATAGTCCTTTTCCATGTGTAAAATGAAAGGGAAAATGCATGGAGTCTAAGGGTTAGGAGTCTTAAGTCTTTTCTGTGTCCTGAAGACTCTTGGCCTAAATGAAGCAAATGTGATGGGCTCCATGGAAGAGAGACACAGGTTCTGGGATCAGGCAACACTTTCTGGCCATGGAGGGCATGCCATAGACCTGCCAGCTTTAATGTAGGACCCAAGGCTTAAAGCTAGCCCACACTGAGATCCCTGTACCTAATTCTGTGATGAACCTTTGACCAGGGGCGTTGGCAACTCATAATGTGTCCTGTAGGAGGCAACAAGGAAGCAGATTGGTGAACCAGAGAAATGTGAGCGAAGAAAAAAAAGAGATTTTGTTTTCTGTAGAAGAGAAAACCCCAGAGGAATGGGGTGCTGTCTGCTCTTTAAAGTGCTGATATAGAAGAAGAAGAGACATTCTTCTTTGTTTCAAGTGTGAAAAGTAGTACCAGTGGAAGGAGACTACAGGATACCCAGGCTTTTCTAGCAATTGGAGCTGTCTACAATGCACAAGTACTGCAGGCTGGTGCCATTCTTGGTGCTTCATGTGTTGATTCAGCGGCTGAAGGAGGAGACACGAGTAGCGGAGGCTGAAGCGGGATGATTTCCCTTCAATGGGAGATTGGACTAGAGATTTACTTACACTAAGTTATTTCAGTCGTGTCCTACTCTTTGCAACCCTGTGAACTGTAACCCACCAGGCTTCTCTGTCCATGGAATTCTCCAGTCAAGAATACTGGTTGCAATGCCCTCCTCTAGGGGATCTTCCCAACCTACAGACGGAACCCACGTCCCTTATGTCTCCTGCATTCGTAGGTGGGTTCTTTACTACTAGCGCCACTTGGGAAGCCCAGGTTGTTGCTAATTATAAAGAGAATAGTTGTATGATGTTTTTAAGTGGATGAGCAATAAAGGTGGGTTTATGATCTCTGTATTCCACAAAGTAAATAATTCACTTTCTCAAATGAACTATTTCATGCCTGGAAAGTCTGAGAAATAGGAAAGCTCAGAAGTTTGCAGGGTAATTTAAAAATACTCTCTTGAAGGCCATCAGATCACAAAAGTCAGTGCCCAGTGTGGGTGAGGGCCTGGGCTATGGAAGCAGAGCCCACGAGGGTCCAAACCCTGCCTTTGCCCTCAGTGTAATCCATGAACTTGGATGGGCTACCTTGACTTATGCCTTCACTCCTGCAGCTGTAAGGTAAAAGTTTAACCCTTGCCTTCCCCTCCCATTGTGAGCCTGAAGTCAGTGAACGTACCTAGAACATGAGAACTGTGCCAGGTACATAGTGAGCATGCAGTCAAGGTTAGTGCTTATTAGACAAGGAGTAATCAGTGTTATTTCTTAAGTGCATGAAAGAATTTAAACAATATGGAATCAGCTTACAACAAAAACGTGTATGCTTTTTTTAATTTGTGATATCGTGGAAAGGAGAAGTCAAACATGGCTGTGTCTTTGGTAATAATGAACATATTAGGGGCCCATTCAGGGATGATGAATCCTGTAAGTGGAGTGAATGCCAGCTGAGTCCCATGAAGCAATGAAACAGAGAACAGTGACTTTTTTTTTTTTTTAAGTAGTGGAGCCCAAAGAGAATGGAAGTGTAGCCAAGTCCCTAGGATTTCCACTGTTTCCTGTGGCTATATTTTGGCTCCACGGTTCCCCAAGAGAAATAAAAATCAAAGCTTCATCCAGATTGTTCATCTGCTCCCATGCTGAAAGTGCAGTAACATCTGGTTGACAACTTAATTATATCTACCCTAAATTTTTTTCTTATCCTAACAGCACCTACATCACCAGGGGAAAAGAGGAGAAAAACAAGAAAGAGGGTTTAATTTCTTATCTTGATAATTACCTCGTGTTTTACGCTGAGAGGGCTTGTTGAGGTCTAGGAGCCATTCGTTCCTCCTTTGATCTTTTGAATTTCTCACCCTCTCATCACTTCATTAGACTGGCAGCTAATGAAAGGAAGGGGAGAAGATTTCAAACATCCCACTCAGGACGCATCAGGCAGCTCTTGAGATTCTGCTGGCTCATTTATCCAAATGAAATGGATCTCTGGGGAAACAGCAGAGGTCTGCTGTTGGGCAAAATGTTTTCCAGTCCTGAGAGTTACATCATTTCTCTGTGAATTAAGGCAGCTCTCTCTTAACTTTAAATGACCCATCACATATCACAGGACAAGCTTATTTTTCACACTCCCAGTAAATATGACAGGGAGACCACAGACAACTCCAGAGAGTCTCTTTGGAATCTGGACGGTGTCTAGAATGACCATGTAAATTGTTTCCTTTCTCCTTAGGTTGTCTATAAAACCAACATTATTACAAAATGCTGAGAACTATTATGCTTCATTAGTGTGCTCCTGAATCACAATTCAGTGCTTATGTAAGATGAGAGCATTTTTCCACATATCTGCATCTCCTAGGACTCTCTCAACTTGTCGATTCCTTCCTATCCTCAAATTTTGAGTGGGGATGAAACGCGAGTGAGAATCAAATGAGTGAAAGTTGTTTCTCGTGATCGCTTTGTTCTTTTCTTTCATTATTTCTTTTATTGCTTATGACTGTTCAAATCTATCTGCCTGGAAATCTATCCACTGTATAGAACATGCAATCACTTAATTCACAGATGGAAAAAGTATTTCTGGCAATAGTAACCTTTCACTTGAAGAAGGCATTATTTGGAGCCTGCTAACTTATTGCCTTAAGTAAAATCAGTTTCTTTAGGTCAACAAATATTGTTTGCTCTTTTTGTCTGTTTGTTGGGTTTTGTTTGTTTGTTATTTTTAATTGAAGTATAGCTGATGTACAATATAGTGAGTCACAATTTTTAAAGGTTATACTCTATAGTTATTATAAAATATTGGGTATATTCCTTGTGTTGTACAATATATCCTTCTTGCTGTTGTTATCGTTCAGTCACTAAGTCATGTCTGAGTCCTTGAGACCCCATGGACTGCAGCATGCCAGGTTCCTCTGTCCTTCACTATCTCCTGGAGTTTGCTCAGATTCATGTACTTTGAGTTGGTGATGCCATTCAACCATTTCATCCTCTGCCACCCCCCTCTCCTTTTGCCTCCAACCTTTCCCAACGTCAGGGTCTTTTCCAGTGAGTCACTTCTTCATATCAAGTGACCAGAGTATTGAGCTTCAGCTTCAACGTCACTCCTTCCAATAAATATTCAGGGTTAATTTCCTCTAGGGTTGACTGGTCTGATCTCTTTGCACTATCCTTGTAGCTTGTCTTATACCTAATAGTTTGTACCTCTTACTCCCCTGTCGCTATACTGCTCCTGCCCCTCCCCTCTCCTCACTGGTAACCACTCGTTTTTTCTCTATATCTGTGGGTCTGCTCCTTTTTTTATAT
>SJYW01038774.1:698594-713632 GCA_006410735.1 Raphicerus campestris
CGGATGTTGGCAATTTGATCTCTGGTTCCTCTGCCTTTTCTAAAACCATCTTGGACATCTGGAAGTTCACGGTTCACATATTGCTGAAGCCTGGCTTGGAGAAATTTAACCCATAACCTCCCGTAAATAGATTCATCAATGAAAATTAAATGAATTAGTGCCTATAGAACAGTGCCTGACACCTAGAAGCTCTCAATAATGCTAAATTATGCCAGGTATAAACTAAAAACTCCGAGGTGAGTGGATGACAGGGTTGAAATTCAGCAGATTTGCACCAGTATGGTCTTACCAGTGATTCACAGCTTGTGTCTTTTTTGTCAGTCAGGGCTTATAACCCACCAAGTGAGGATTTTGGATAATCCTCCTGGCTAACAGGTGCAAGATGAGAATGTGGAGGCTCAATGAGGTCTGTGCTTTTTCTTCCCTGTTCTCCAAGCTGTGCGTACTGGACGATGCAACTAGCCCAGAGGGGGAAGAAAGCAATTCCCATTTCTTTTGGAAAGGACCCAGGGAAGGTGCTGTCTTCCTGATGAACCCATGGAAGGAACTTTCCCATTGTCAGTGATTCAGCCCTGGGGGCTGGGACCGGGCCAGCTTGCAAGCCTTGGAGATGAAGATCACTGAAGGGTGATCCACATGGGCCGACTCCAGGCCGCCTAAGGGAGCTGCTGACCTGAGTAAAGTGTTTGCTCACCTGAGTTCACCTTAGAATCAGCCCTTTAAAAAATAAATAAGGTGTGTTGATCTTTTGTGTGGATGGTTAAACAAATCTGGTGGCCCCAAGTGAATTACAGGTAAAGAAGCTGCTGAAATCTGCCAGAGCTGGGCCTAAAGGACCCAGCTGCCTCTCCATAGAACTTTCTGGGCATTGCCAGGTTCTTCTTCTTAGCAGGCCCCTTGACCTCTGTGGGCAGCTGCCCCATGACTGCACCTGCCAGGGATTAAGGAGATGGCATGGGCCTGGGAGAGAGGATAGCTGACACAGGCCAAAGTCAAATGTAGCTGCTGAGAAAAAAGACTGGGGATATAGAGTTGCAGTGGCAGGTGATACGTGGTTGTCCACAGAGCGGTTTTGAAAGGATGGACCTTGCTGTTGGTTGACATCCTACAACCCTCATCTTAGAAACGTGCACTGACCTCCAAGGCCAAGGCCAAGGTCCCTCTCTCCTTCTTGCCCTTCGAACCCCTGTCTCTTTTCACTAGGTAAACAGAAAGCTTCTGCCCTCCAGTAGGAAAACCCTAGACTGGGAGGGGAGGACACCTGCTGGTGCTGTTGCCCCCCAGGCTCTGTGACCTTGGACAAATGATTTCACCTTTCTGGGCTGAGTTTCCTTTTCTGTTATTTGAAGGGCTTGGAGTCATGGAAGTATGGACTCTTCAGGTGAAAAAAATGATCTTGGAAATCCCGTAGAGAAGGCTGAGAAGTGAGCGGCTCATGGTCATTGAATTGACGAGGGACAGGAACCTGGGACTCTGGTATCGTGACCCCCACCTGGGGCCATCCCGTTAGTGGCAGTGATCCATCCTCTGTCTATAATGTGTCAGACTGCTTACATTTACCCTGCAGAACAACCTTCTGAGACAGAGATTCTTCTACCCATTTTATAGATAAGGAAACTGATTTGACCAAAATCCCCAGCTACTGAGGAGAAAAGCTGGGACTCTGCTGGTTTGGTGCCCTTCCTGCTGCACACCAGCTGCCTCCAATTACCCTCAGAACATCTCAGCCACAGGCCACCTTGGGTGCCCTGGCCCCAACCCCAGCAAGAGCAGGGGCCTGATTCTTGAGAGCCAGGTCAGTACCAGGAGTGGGACCAAGCAACAAGAATACTTATTCTCAAAGCAGCAGAGAAGTCATAGCCATCTTCCCAGTGTGAAGTAGTTTGCAATGGAAAATTGAGATTTTATGAAAATATTCCATGTGATATTAGAAATAAGCTGTTTCATCAAAATGGACCAAAAGGAATGAGCCAGGTCCACCCTAGGCTCCCTGTCTGCTTCAGTGAGGTTTTTATACTGACTGTCTTGATGTCACCCTATCGTCCCTGACCTAAAGGGCCAGGTGCACCAGAACAGGTGTTCCAAGTAGTGCCAGCACCCCTTGGAGTCTTGGGGAGAGCCGCTCCCTCTGAGCGAACTTCAGCCTCTATGGAGTATCAGCGCTTCCTCTGGGTAGAGAAGAGACACCCTCTGAGATCACGAAGATCTCTAAGATCTCTCCCTGGTGAGTCTAGATGAAGTCTAGTCTTGATGTTTGGCAGCTTGTTGTTGTTTGGTCGCTAAGTCGTTTCCGACTCTTTGTGAGTTATTTGGACCCATTACACCTGGTCATCATATAATGCACTGTTCTGGTTGGGAAGACATTCCTCGTGTTTCCAGTGTTCTGAACAGAAACAGACGCTGCAAAATATGCTGCAGCGTGTTTTCGACTTCCCTGCCTAGGCTCTCAGCAGGGTCGACAGGTCAGTCTTAGACCTGCAAAGACACCCGATCTAAGTGGAGACAGTTGTTTTTCACCCGTGATAAGCCTTCACCCCTAGTTCTCAGCATTGTGTATGTATAAACAGAATTTCTGCCCTCCACCAGTGTGACTGCTGCAGTTAGAAGTCCCAGAGTTAATTATTGACAGCCAAAGAGATCACAATGAGCCAGGACTTATGTGTTTTCTAGAAGCACATTTCCATGAAGATTTTGCCCCTATAGGATTCCTCCTCAGGCTCCAGGACAGACAGACAGACAAACATTGGGCCTTATCAGTTTAGTTAGAAGAGGCCCAAGCCTAAAACCTCGGGGAACTCACTTGGAAGATTTTTCTAGGAAAGCAGACTTTTTGATTTGACATCTCAACGAAACAGGTGTTTTGGGAAGAATATGCTACATGCTCAGTAACTACAGTCATGTCCAACTCTTTGCAACCCTGCCAGGCTCCTCTGTCCATGGAATTCTCCAGGCAAGAATATTGGAGTGGGTTGCCATTTTCTTCTCCAGGGTAACTCCCTGATGTAGGGATCAAACCCATATCTCCTGCATCTCCTGCATTGGCAGGTGGATTCTTTACCACTTGAGTCACCTGGGCTGTGTTGGGAGAATAAAATCACACTGCGGTAGTCTGGCCTGATTTGGGGAGTAACTAAAGAGAATTTCATTCATAGGTCAAGATAATTCTAAATGATGGTAAGCCCTCAGGAGATTCCTTGGTTACTATACTCATCGTGAAATGAACATATCCTGGAATTTTGGTTGGAAGGGATGTGGGAACTCATTTTGTCTTTTCTCAGTACATGGATGAGATGTCTGAAATAAAAGGAAGCTCAAGTCTAGAGAGTAAGACTAATGGCTCATAGGTCAGTTTGCTTCCTGTCCAAGGGGATCTGAAAGCCAAGGGAGCTTTATAATGACTTATGTAATAGTTGTTTCTCTAAAGTCCTTCAAGCAGTCCCTTGAACATTTTTATGCAAAACAAAACTTTCCTTTGTTGATAAAATACAAAAGTGGACCTTGGCTTAACACATACCAAAATATTATCATTCTGAACTCACAGTAGCCATTATATGGCTGAGCATTTGCCATATGCGTAGCACTGTGCTGAACTAAGCAATTATAATTGGGTGACTTACTTACAGGTGCCTCACAGATACTTGTGTTATTTGGAAGATGGAATAAATACATACCAAGTGCTTAGAACTCCATCACCCCATCTCACCTACAGCCTCAGTGTGGCCCTGCTTTGGCCAAGTATAACCATGTCCTGTGAGGAAGGGAAGGAGGTCATCTGCAGGCAGGGTTGGCCTTACAGGTAGACTCCATGGATGAGGGGCTCTGTGGTGTGATGGCCCCCAAGTCCATGTCTAATTGATTCTAGTCCACCAGGTTCTACTTATTTTTTTCCATCTGAGCATTTAAGGGTGCCTCTCTTAAAAGCAAATACTCTTCTGAGAAGTAAGCTTTGAATCGGTCAACAATCATCAGAACTTCTTTTCCATCTTCCCTGGAATCTGAAAGAACAAGATTATATAAGTAAAGGAACAAGAAGAGGCCAGGCCCTCGATGCCTTAGAATTCAGACTGTAAGAGACGGTTGTTTGACATTAGCTTAACGTACTCCAGTGTGACTTTTTCTCTGAGAACAAATTCAAGTCTTCTTGGGTTGCCTTCTTTCAGATGGGAAAAATATGTTGAAAACTCTTATGTAACCCTGAATGAATGACTCGGTAAAAGCAGATGGCAGGGTCCTCCAAATAGCATACTTGTTTTGTTTTTCTCCGAGACTTATCAGTCTATAACCCTGAGATTTCAACACCCCAGTCAATTCCAGGTTCTCTAAAATGAAACAGTCACATGCCCACACGTATGTCTACAGTTAACTGCAAATGGACTAACTCAGGGCCAGGATTTCATTTGAGCTCATAGTCCTTTTCCATGTGTAAAATGAAAGGGAAAATGCATGGAGTCTAAGGGTTAGGAGTCTTAAGTCTTTTCTGTGTCCTGAAGACTCTTGGCCTAAATGAAGCAAATGTGATGGGCTCCATGGAAGAGAGACACAGGATCTGGGGATCAGGCAACACTTTCTGGCCATGGAGGGCATGCCATAGACCTGCCAGCTTTAATGCAGGACCCAAGGCTTAAAGCTAGTACACACTGAGATCCCTGTACCTAATTCTGGAATGAACCTTTGACCAGGGGCGTTGGCAACTCATAATGTGTCCTGTAGGAGGCAACAAGGAAGCAGATTGGTGAACCAGAGAAATGTGAGCGAAGAAAAAAAAGAGATTTTGTTTTCTGTAGAAGAGAAAACCCCAGAGGAATGGGGTGCTGTCTGCTCTTTAAAGTGCTGATATAGAAGAAGAAGAGACATTCTTCTTTGTTTCAAGTGTGAAAAGTAGTACCAGTGGAAGGAGACTACAGGATACCCAGGCTTTCCTAGCAATTGGAGCTGTCTTCAGTGCACAAATACTGCAGGCTGGTGCCATTCTTGGTGATTCGTGTGTTGGTTCAGCGGCTGAAGGAGGAGACACGCGTAGCGGAGGCTGAAGCGGGATAATTTCCCTTCAATGGGAGATTGGACTAGAGATTTACCTACACTAAGTTATTTCAGTCGTGTCCTACTCTTTGCAACCCTGTGAACTGTAACCCACCAGGCTTCTCTGTCCATGGAATTCTCCAGTCAAGAATACTGGTTGCAATGCCCTCCTCTAGGGGATCTTCCCAACCTACAGATGGAACCCACGTCCCTTATGTCTCCTGCATTCGTAGGTGGGTTCTTTACTACTAGCGCCACTTGGGAAGCCCAGGTTGTTGCTAATTATAAAGAGAATAGTTGTATGATGTTTTTAAGTGGATGAGCAATAAAGGTGGGTTTATGATCTCTGTATTCCACAAAGTAAATAATTCACTTTCTCAAATGAACTATTTCATGCCTGGAAAGTCTGAGAAATAGGAAAGCTCAGAAGTTTGCAGGGTAATTTAAAAATACTCTCTTGAAGGCCATCAGATCACAAAAGTCAGTGCCCAGTGTGGGTGAGGGCCTGGGCTATGGAAGCAGAGCCCACGAGGGTCCAAACCCTGCCTTTGCCCTCAGTGTAATCCATGAACTTGGATGGGCTACCTTGACTTATGCCTTCACTCCTGCAGCTGTAAGGTAAAAGTTTAACCCTTGCCTTCCCCTCCCATTGTGAGCCTGAAGTCAGTGAACGTACCTAGAACATGAGAACGGTGCCAGGTACATAGTGAGCATGCAGTCAAGGTTAGTGCTTGTTAGACAAGGAGTAATCAGTGTTATTTCTTAAGTGCATGAAAGAATTTAAACAATATGGAACCAGCTTACAACAAAAACGTGTATGCTTTTTTTAATTTGTGATATCGTGGAAAGGAGAAGTCAAACATGGCTGTGTCTTTGGTAATAATGAACATTTTAGGGGCCCATTCAGGGATGATGACTCCTGTAAGTGGAGTGAATGCCAGCTGAGTCCCATGAAGCAATGAAACAGAGAACAGTGACTTTTTTTTTAAGTAGTGGAGCCCAAAGAGAATGGAAGTGTAGCCAAGTCCCTAGGATTTCCACTGTTTCCTGTGGCTATATTTTGGCTCCACGGTTCCCCAAGAGAAATAAAAATCAAAGCTTCATCCAGATTGTTCATCTGCTCCCATGTTGAAAGTGCAGTAACATCTGGTTGACAACTTAATTATATCTACCCTAAATTTTTTTCTTATCCTAACAGCACCTACATCACCAGGGGAAAAGAGGAGAAAAACAAGAAAGAGGGTTTAATTTCTTATCTTGATAATTACCTCGTGTTTTACGCTGAGAGGGCTTGTTGAGGTCTAGGAGCCATTCGTTCCTCCTTTGATCTTTTGAATTTCTCACCCTCTCATCACTTCATTAGACTGGCAGCTAATGAAAGGAAGGGGAGAAGATTTCAAACATCCCACTCAGGACGCATCAGGCAGCTCTTGAGATTCTGCTGGCTCATTTATCCAAATGAAATGGATCTCTGGGGAAACAGCAGAGGTCTGCTGTTGGGCAAAATGTTTTCCAGTCCTGAGAGTTACATCATTTCTCTGTGAATTAAGGCAGCTCTCTCTTAACTTTAAATGACCCATCACATATCACAGGACAAGCTTATTTTTCACACTCCCAGTAAATATGACAGGGAGACCACAGACAACTCCAGAGAGTCTCTTTGGAATCTGGACGGTGTCTAGAATGACCATGTAAATTGTTTCCTTTCTCCTTAGGTTGTCTATAAAACCAACATTATTACAAAATGCTGAGAACTATTATGCTTCATTAGTGTGCTCCTGAATCACAATTCAGTGCTTATGTAAGATGAGAGCATTTTTCCACATATCTGCATCTCCTAGGACTCTCTCAACTTGTCGATTCCTTCCTATCCTCAAATTTTGAGTGGGGATGAAACGCGAGTGAGAATCAAATGAGTGAAAGTTGTTTCTCGTGATCGCTTTGTTCTTTTCTTTCATTATTTCTTTTATTGCTTATGACTGTTGAAATCTATCTGCCTGGAAATCTATCCACTGTATAGAACATGCAATCACTTAATTCACAGATGGAAAAAGTATTTCTGGCAATAGTAACCTTTCACTTGAAGAAGGCATTATTTGGAGCCTGCTAACTTATTGCCTTAAGTAAAATCAGTTTCTTTAGGTCAACAAATATTGTTTGCTCTTTTTGTCTGTTTGTTGGGTTTTGTTTGTTTGTTTTCTTATTTTTAATTGAAGTATAGCTGATGTACAATATAGTGAGTCACAATTTTTAAAGGTTATACTCTATAGTTATTATAAAATATTGGGTATATTCCTTGTGTTGTACAATATATCCTTCTTGCTGTTGTTATCGTTCAGTCGCTAAGTCATGTCTGAGTCCTTGAGACCCCATGGACTGCAGCATGCCAGGTTCCTCTGTCCTTCACTATCTCCTGGAGTTTGCTCAGATTCATGTACTTTGAGTTGGTGATGCCATTCAACCATTTCATCCTCTGCCACCCCCCTCTCCTTTTGCCTCCAACCTTTCCCAACGTCAGGGTCTTTTCCAGTGAGTCACTTCTTCATATCAAGTGACCAGAGTATTGAGCTTCAGCTTCAACGTCACTCCTTCCAATAAATATTCAGGGTTAATTTCCTCTAGGGTTGACTGGTCTGATCTCTTTGCACTATCCTTGTAGCTTGTCTTATACCTAATAGTTTGTACCTCTTACTCCCCTGTCGCTATACTGCTCCTGCCCCTCCCCTCTCCTCACTGGTAACCACTCGTTTTTTCTCTATATCTGTGGGTCTGCTCCTTTTTTTATATATTCACTAGTTTGTTGTATTTTTAATACAACATATAAGTGATAAATCATGCACTATTTGTCTTTTGCTGTGGCTTACTTCACTTAGTTCTTTGACCTAGCATATAAACAGATGATGGTTAAACCTGGCAGATTTTTGTTCACAAAGGTTTTATTTGTCTGGAAGATTCTACATACTCTATGTAAAGAATGCCCACAAAGCCTGTTGGCTCGACACTGTGAACCAGCATGTAATGCTCTCCAAGTTAGAAAATATATCATGAAAACATTCAGTGAACATGGGCCAGATGTCGTGTGACATCCTCGGAGGGGCCCCATCTCAACCACATGTGATCACTTGTTAACTCAGCCTGACAGGAGTTGAAGACCTTAAAACAGCTGTCAGGACTCCATGGAAGAGATCCAGAAAGAAGAACCTACAGAAACATTTCAGTGAGTGTGGGCAGAGGAAGACAGCATCAGAGCCAAGGTCTTGCGCACACAGAACCTGGGGTTGCCATGGTGCTCGCTCTCTCCTAAGAGCCTTTCCCACTTAGGAAGCTTTTAGGATCTATTCCCCTTAATCATAAAAAAGAAATTTACTGGTCAAGTTATTTTAGCCTCCATTTTTTTTCCTTACTTCACAGAGAATTGCACTTAATCTATAAATGAGTTCTGATGTTACAAAAACTGAATATTATAGATTAGTAGTGTTAGACATATTAAGAGCGAGGGAAGGATTCTCTTTTAGAAGAATAATATAATCTGAGCAGCATCTCTTTCTTATAGGCATAGAGATACCCATTAAGAAATGTTCTGCTTAGAAATGTTTCTGAACTTAATGGTTCCATTAAACAATTCAAAATTAATACAAGCACACAGCATCTCTCCCCAACAACCTTACTAAAATTAAGTGTGCCAAATTATCCTTCTTGCTATTACTTTGCCAGGTGGAAGGTATATCTCACCCTTGTATTAGACCAACTTGACTTGTATTAAAGGGTATAGCTCACCCTTGTGTTAGATCAGCTTAACTTGTATTAAACTAATATGTAGACCTAATGCCTGACTCAGATATGCAGATGATACCACCCTAATGGCAGAAAGTAAAGTGGAACAAAAAAGCCTCTTGATGAAGGTAAAAAAGGAGAGTGAAAAAAACCTAGCTTAAACTCAGCATTCAAAAAATGAAGATCATGGCGTTCAGTCCCATCACTTCATACCATATAGAGACAAAAAATGTAAACAGTGACAGACTATTTTCTTGGCGGCAGACAGTGACTGCAGCCATGAAATTTTTAAAAGGTGCTTGCTCCTTAGAAGAAAAGCTATGACCAACCTAGAGTGTATTAAAAAGCAATGACTTTGCTTTTTATTATTTTTATTATTAAAAAGCAATCACTTTGCCAACAAAGGCCCATCTAGTTGAAGCTATGGTTTTTCCAGTAGTCATGTATGGGTGTGAGAACTGGACCATAGAGAAGGCTGATTACCAAAGAATTGATGCTTTCAAATTGTGGTGCTGGAGAAGACTCTTGAGAGTCCCTTGGACAGTAAGAAGATGAAACTAGTCAATTCTAAAGGAGATCAACCCTGAATACTCATTGGAAGGGCTGATGCTGAAACTGAAGCTCCAGTACAGACTTTGATGCTGGGAAAGATTGACAGCAGGAGGAGAAGAGGACGACAGAAGATGAGATGGTTGGATGACACCATCAACTCATTGGAGATGAGTTTGAGTAAACTCCAGGAGATAGTGAAAGACAGGGAAGCCTGGTGTGCTGCAGTGCATAGAGTCATAAAGAGTCAGACACAACCGAGCAACTAAACAACAACAGCAAGTGCCTGATTAGTTAATGCCAGAATTATTAATCATGACTTTGATAAATCCTACTCCCTAAAGAGATCACTCTTGGCCAGTGGCATTCAAATGTAAAAATTGTCAACAGATGTTAGCTGGCTGGTCATTGGACCTTCAGCTACATATACCAGTACAAATATTAGGACAAATTGTCATATTTATGGAAACTCAAGAATTAAACATTTTAGAATTTAACTGAATATGCTTCTCAGTGCTTTTGCCCAAGGACATGGTAATCAATGATACATTCTTAAATACCCACCATATGCCGCTGATCTCAGAAACACTTTCAGTCTTGAATGAAAGAGGTAGGAGATAGATACTTTCTTTTAAAAACTAGCNATACCAGTACAAATATTAGGACAAATTGTCATATTTATGGAAACTCAAGAATTAAACATTTTAGAATTTAACTGAATATGTTTCTCAGTGCTTTTGCCCAAGGACATGGTAATCAATGATATATTCTTAAATACCCACCATATGCCACTGATCTCAGCAACACTTTCAGTCTTGAATGAAAGAGGTAGGAGATAGATACTTTCTTTTAAAAACTAACTGTACAGTAACAATATTAAGTCTATTGCACAGATGTGCAATAAATGTCCAAATGAGAAGCATAGATGAGTGCCATATGAAGTCAGTGTGGCCCCCAGTGCTCCCTAAGCACTTACAATGATAGATGGTTCTTCATCTGTTCATTTGCATGTAATTATACCACCATGCTGGACTGGAAGCTCTATGCGAGCAAGGACCATATCTCTACTATTATCACATCTATTCTATTCACCTGCCCTGTAACTAGCAATCAGTAGAAGACTGTCGCATGGCTAAAGCTCCACAGAGAAGTAAATATTGAGAGATGGGCCAAATTTTAACACACATGAAACTTTAATGGCAGGATGAACTTATGAGCCAAATCAGGAAGCAAGGATTAGCATGGCAAATATAGCCTGTCATTTTCTCAGCAAACCTTTGCAGCTCCCTCACTGTGTGCTAGATAGATACTGAGTGGGTGGCATGGGTACCATGGGGAAGGAAAAACCATTCCCATGGACAGAGGAGAGATTTTTGAGACCAGCTTGCATGATGTGAGGTGGGCCAGAAGAAACAGTGCTGCAAGTAGAGTTCACAGGTGAGAAGAGCCTTGAGGTCTTTGTCCTGAGAACAGTGAAAGCCAGCAACCAGTGTTAAACTAAGAAGGCCTGAAAGGTCATTGGAAAGGTCCCAGGAATTCTTATGGCATCCTTGTTAAGAGAAGGTTTGTCACCGATGGAAGCTTTACCCAGGATGGACACACTTTAAGAAGTGCTATCTCAAACTTTCAGTGAGATGTTTATTCACACAATTAGAATTTTCAGGACTGGATTATATTTGCACTTTTTATTTCATTTTTACTTAACCAATATATCAACAGTGATTGGTAATGTTTTCGTAAATATAACTTGTTTCTTTAAATACAATTATTCTAAGATTTAGTACATTGTTAAAATGTAGTTTTACTATATTCATAGACAAAAGTCTTTTCCAATAGACCATACTTTCATTTCATAATATAATTCAATGGGATAATGAAACTTTCAGTTCAGTTCAGTTCAGTTCAGTTGCTCAGTCGTATCCGACTTCTTTGCGACCCCATGAATCGCAACACGTCAGGCCTCCCTGTCCATCACCAACTCCTGGAGTTCACTCAGACTCACATCCATCGAGTCAGTGATGCCATCCAGCCATCTCATCCTCTGTCGTCCCCTTCTTCTCCTGCCCCCAATCCCTCCCAGCATCAGAGTCTTTTCCAATGAGTCAACTCTTTGCATGAGGTGGCCAAAGTATTGGAGTTTCAGCTTTAGCATCATTCCTTCCAAAGAAATCCCAGGGCTGATCTCCTTCAGAATGGACTGGTTGGATCTCCTTACAGCCCAAGGGACTCTCAAGAGTCTTCTCCAATACCACACTTCAAAAGCATTAATTCTTCGGCGCTCAGACTTCTTTACAGTCCAACTCTCACATCCATACAGGACCACAGGAAAAACCATAGCCTTGACTAGACAGTTTCATCATAGAGCAAACTTTGCTAGGATTCACCTGCTCCTTTGCATTTATGTCTAAGTAAAGTTAGACGTTGTAACAACTAACATCAGTAACTAAACCACCTCCTCCCTGTGCTATTTTCTATGGAACACACAATGAACATNTTGACTAGACAGTTTCATCATAGAGCAAACTTTGCTAAGATTCATCTGCTCCTTTGCATTTATGTCTAAGTAAAGTTAGACATTGTAACAACTAACATCAGTAACTAAACCACCTCCTCCCTGTGCTGTTTTCTATGGAACACACAATGAACATTTTGCATTTTGTATAGGCAACCAGATTTTAACAATGTATATCCTGATTGCAAGCTAGTTCCTTCATAAGCCACATAAAACTATCTTCAACCTCCATAAATCATGAAAACTGTAGATGATGGCACAGATGGTCAACTCTTTTTGTCTATGGTGTATAAGAGCCAAGCATATTTGGTTTCTATGAGCAAGTGGTAAGATGAAGATCTAATGTAGAAATGTTCCTTCATATCATCTTTCCTGAAGGCTTAGTTAGCAACTGAGTGGCAAATATCTGGTTTCAAAAAAGTTTACATCTAATATTACTGCTGAAAGTCTAGAAAGCTTATTATTTTAGTGATCTTGTTTAAAAAGTTTGAATGAGGTACAAAATTTCTAATCCAATTCCGAAAATATAAAGAAATATTGTTTTAAAAAAACAGGAAATTAACATGTGATACAGTATTATTAACTAAAGTACAGATTTGTTCAAATTTCACAAAATTTTATGCTAGTCCGTTATTTGTTTTCATACTTTATTCAAGATTCCAGATTGTATTTACTTGTATTGGGCAGCTTCAGCTGCATGCAACAAATTCTGATAAATTCTCTTTTCATTTTTATTATTACAAATATTTTTAAATTTTCATATTTTCATAGGCTTCNTCAAGTTTCACAAAATTTTATGCTAGTCCATTATTTGTTTTCATACCTTATTCAAGATTCCAGATTGTATTTACTTGTATTGGGCAGCTTCAGCTGCATGCAACAAATTCTGATAAATTCTCTTTTCATTTTTATTATTACAAATATTTTTAAATTATCATATTTTCATAGGCTTCTTAGATACACTCCTCATTTAAAAGTGGATATTTAATTTCCAAATACATGGAGTTTTTAAAGTATCCTTCACATTAATTTCTCATTTAAATGGTAAAGAATTTGCCTGCAATGCAGGAGACACAAGGTCAATCCTTGGATCACGAAGATCCCCTGGGGAAGGGAATGGCTACCTACTCCAGTATTCTTGACTGGAGCCAAATTCCACGGACAGAGGAGCCTGGTTAGCTACTGTCCACAGGGTCACAAAGAGTCGGACAAGACAGTAACTGACACTTCACTTTTCATTTAAATACTTCCTTCTCTGCAATCACCCTCTGTGCTCTTTCAGTCTTTTAACCTTCTTGAGGCTTTCAATGGTTAAGTCAAAGATCTCTCTAGGTAAATGTCACATTACACTTGAAAATATGTGGGTTATTTTCAAATATCTTTTAATATTGATTTCTATTATAATTCCATAGTGATAAAGAGACCAGACTCTGTATGAATTCTATACTTTTAGACCATGGAAATTTTTTTGTTTTATGTCCTGTTTTATGTCCCTGGATATGTTATAGTGTCTTTCGGTTTATAATCTATGAGAACTTGATTAGGATTTGTACCCTGCTCTTGTGTGAAAATTGCATAAATATTAAATATGTTGAATTGGTTCATAGTCCTTTACAGGTCTGTTGTAGCTTTCTGCTTTTCTTTCTGTTCATCGTAATAATTTTTAACAGTTTGATATTGAAACTCCAACTAAAAATCTTAATTTATCTACTTAAAAAATAATTACATAGTAGAATAAATACATAGTGGAAATATATGTAACTTTGTTCTGTATTTTCCAAGTCCCCTGTAAATGTGCTATCATATTTTTATAGTTTAAAAAATTTCTTTTAATTTAAGGTTAAATTTAGAGCAATACAAATAACCCAATTTTAAAAACAGGCAAAGATCTGAATAGGCATTTCTTCAAAGTTATCCAGATGGCCCATAAGCAAATTAAAAGATGTTCAGCATTATTATTCGCTTGAGAGTTATAAATCAGAACCATAATATGATTCGACTTTGTACTTACTAGGATGGCTGTGATCAAAATGACAGGTTATAGCAAGTGTTGGTGAGGCTGTGTAGAGAATAGAATCCTCATATTCTGCTGATGGATGTACAAAGTGGTGCAGCAACTTCAGAAAAGAATTTGGCATTTCCTCAAAAAGTTAAGCATAAAGTTATATGATCCAGCAATTCCACTACTAAATATCTAACCCCAAAATTGAAAACAGACACATAAATGTTTGTACATGAATGTTCATAGCAGCACAATTCACAGTATCCAAAAGGGGAAAACAACTCAAATATCCACCAGTGGATAAAAGGGTCAACAAAATGTAGTAATCTGAACAATGAAACAATATTCAGCCATAGAAAGGAATGAAAAATAGTATATACTATGACATAGGGGCTTCCCTGGTGGCTCAGTGGTCAAGAATCTCCCTGCAGTACAGGAGCTGCAGAAGACATGGGTTCAATCCCAGGGTTGGGAAGATCCCCTGGAGGAGGGCATGGCAACCCATTCCAGTATTATTGCCTGGAGAATCCCATGAATAGAAGAGCCTGGTGGACTACAGTCTCAGTTCAGTTCAGTTCAGTCACTCAGTAGTGTCTGACTCTTTGTGACCCCATGAATTGCAGCATGCCAGGCCTCCCAGTCCATCACCAACTCCCGGACTCAGACTCATGTCCATCGAGTCAGTGATGCCATCCAGCCATCTCATCCTCTGTTGTCCCCTTCTCCTCCTGCCCCCAATCCCTCCCAGCATCAGAGTCTTTTCCAGTGAGTCAACTCTCTACATGAGGTGGCCAAAATACTGGAGTTTCAGCTTTAGCATCATTCCTTCCAAAGAAATCCCAGGGCTGATCTCCTTCAGAACGGACTGGTTGGATCTCCTTGCAGTCTATACGGTCGCAAAGAGTTGGACACAACTAAAGCAATTTAGTATGCATGAATGCGCTATGACATCAGTGAATGTCAAATATATTACTGTCTCTTATACACATCTAGATGTGTATAAGAGACAGGTTAATGCCTATCCTAAAACTTTGTCAAAAAATTTCAGTGGAAAGAACACTTCCAAACTCATTCTATGAGGCCACCATCATCCTGATATCAACATCAGACAAAGACGACACAAAAAAAGAAAACTACAGGTCAATATCACTGATGAACACAGATGCAAAAAAAAAAAAAAAA